>KL258456.1:0-21288 GCA_000699545.1 Podiceps cristatus
CAAATATGATGGAGAGTGGTTTGGCAACTTAAAAATGGCACATAAAGATTGTCAGTAGTTGTTTCATTCAGGTTTGAGTTTCCGCTAACAGAAACAATCAAATACATATATATACTCAGTCCACACACAAATGCACACACATACTAGATAGAAATTGCTTGTATCTTGTGTTTAAATGCAGATCAGACTTTGGACTTCATTTTGAATAATTTGGGTAAAATAAAATATTGATTAATGATTAACTAAGTGAGCAGCATCTGTTCTTAAAGCATGGAGTCTTTGGAAGAAGAATGGGCAATCAGGGAATTAAAGCATTCATGAGACAACATACGTGACAAAGGAAGAAGGTGTATCTGAACAGGTGGCAAAGTCTAGCGTTTCTTAGCTTTGGAGTACTTCACTTCAGTGGTTTTTCTAATGCTTTTTTAATATTTGTGTTCAAGCATGGATGGGCACTTATGCACGTGGATGTGGAATAGAGCAGAATAGGCATAAATCAGTTTCTTTTGCCTTGCAGGTCATAAAAAATTCTATAAATGCACAGTACTGTTGTAAAGGCTCACAATTTGCATTCCAGAAATATTGTGGGACATATTTTCAACAACATTTTTCCACAGATATTCAGAGGGATAACTCTAAAATGTAGCCATGGAAAACGTCATGTGCTCATTTCCAAAGTTATTAATAATATTTTTGTGATTTGTGTATAAGAAAATGTTTGTGGTGTGTGGGGAGATAAGCATTACCTTTCCCAGTTCCCCTATTCCTGAAGTAAATTTTCAGTACAGTGGATGATACAACTGTACATTTTGTTTCTTTTTCAGTTTAGTTCCCCTTGAATTATTGCTCATGAGGTCTAGATAGCACAGTTATTTTCTCCAGCCAGGTTACACCAATTTGTAGCCACGGCCTCAGTCTGTTTATCTGAGATGCCATATGGCTTTGCTATAACTGCTCCCCCCTGTCCAGTTTTTCATCCAATGCACAAAATTGCCTGGTTAGAGATCAATTCAGTCCGTATGACTCCAGAAGAGTTCTGTCTCCTTTCTCACTTTTCTCTCATCTGAATTTCAAATTCATATGTGCCCTGTTTTTATACCAGCATTTTCTTACGGGTGGTTTTTGTCCACCAGCTTAGATCCAAACTATAAGATGGGCATAACAACAGGCAAAACATGACTGGAATACCCTGTGTAGGAGATCCAACTCATCCTGGTCAATCAGATTCCTGAGAAAAGAAGTCTCAGGTGACCATTGCCAGTTTCTACCTGTTGGAATTGTAGGAAAAACTCACTGTCTGCTGCCTAGAAAAGAAACTGAGTGACTGTAGTGAATTGATATGTTGTCCTGGAAATTAAGCAACCATCCACTCTCCTGAAATTGAGAAAACCAGAGTTTCCTAATTCCAGGCAATGGAAAAAACAGCTGGTTTGGCATTGCTTCTGTATTATTGGCAAGCCTGTTCTGCAGGCTGTTTGCACCTACCATCAATAAAAGGCTAAGTGAAACTGCAAGCCATCTGTCTCTGGTGTGACTCTGAACCCAGCAGAACATCTCTTCAGTGATGGTAACCATTCATCATCCCCTTAGTCTTCAGGGGAGATGCTCCATCTGGGTGCAAGGTGCAGGTTTTCTCCAGTCATTCTTGTAGATTACACAGAACAGAAGCTGTAAACACAAACATTTTACTGTCACAGATATTTTAAAATCTGGGAGGGAGGAGATGATCCGGAAAATTCCTCCTTCACCATTTCCTTGAGTCCTGAAGCGCAGGCCACTGTGCCTTCTCTTCCCAAGTGATACCTGCATTCAATAAATCCAAAAGTTCTCAATGTAAATTTGTCCCTCATTTTCTGTTACAACTGTCTTCTGGGAATCTGTCAGGCTTAAACTGATTGTTTAGCCTCCCATGGAAGAATCCTAATGAGAAACAAACTTGGTAACAGTGGGTTTCTGTGTTTATTTAAACAAACTCTAATTATCTTTAATGAGTGAAAAGGCTACAAAGAACTGCCCAATATGGGCCATTACATTTTAACAACAACTCTTTTTCCAGGATTGTCTGGGCTGTGAGTATTTTCATCCAAGCATGCAGAGATGCCATGATGAGAATTGGACTTCAGAGAAGCCAGGTCACTAACTTATTTTTTTCACAGCTATGCAAAGGAGATCACCAGGCTATAGAGTAGATACTGCTCGGGATTTTGGTTTGTTGTTGCTGTTGTTGCTTTACCTTGGATTTTTTTTTTTTTTTTTTTATGAGATTTATGCAATCATGTCAACATTTTCTACAGACGAAACATCTGAGAGATTTCTTCTTTGAAGCCCTGGCACCAGTTGGTAGTGGAAACTTGGAGCTTTTTCCCCCCCTCTGTGCCACAAACCTGCAGATGCCAAATCTGGCTTTTGCATCCATGACAAGTGTGTTGCCTTGCCAGCTTGTTTCACTGAAATTGGCTCCTGCTGGGAGGATCTGCTCACAAACTTGTTATGCTGGCACCTGACCATTTTTGGGTACTATCTTTAACACGGCACATCTGTTGTAGGCACACATACTCTTTAGCTGGCTCGAAGCACCACGTGACGGACTGTCCTATTTTATGGAAGTTATCCAGCCTTGACACACTCTTGGGTACACAGCTCAGCAATTCCACAGTCTTGGTTACACTTGACAACCCAGGCTGACATTAGCAATCTTGTCTCACTCCCCCCCCCCTTTCACGAGGAGTAATCACAGTTGCCTTCCTCATCCGTATGGCTAAAACACAAGGCTAAGTCATATGGTTGTCGAGTTTGAGACATATTGGGTCTGTTTGACAACTCCTTTTTTCAAGGCTCTCTAAATAGTGCAGAAAATTCCACTGCAATTAATTTTGAAAATGTTAAGTGTTTATTAACTGTGAAAGCTCTGAAAGGAAAGCAAAAATAAATGAGTGTCAGGATTCCCTTTATTTAAACTACTATAATTTCCTTAAAATGGAAACAAGATCAGTGGCTGTAGAAAGGCTGGGAGATATTTTAATTTCACCCTTGATTGTTTCTGCGTTGTATTATGAGAATTTGGAAGCTTGACCAATTTATATTCATTATTCTTTGGCAAGGAGTCTTGATGGCAAGGATTATTGATGTTAAAATTACTACTGCTTCTTCGGCAAGACTCAGAGTATTCAGCTGCAGAGGAGAGATCAATAAGATGCTCACGTGTTTCAAACAGACCAAGGCCAAGAGTAACGATGAAGGAGACCTGGTCCACCACTGCTGCAGAACCTTCTGACCCTGTGACAGGAGAACAACCAGACAACTGTGTAAACCATCCCCGATGTCTATGCGCCATCCAGATCATAGCTCCATCCACATCTTGCCATACAAATATATACTGAGAATTTCAGTACTTATTAATTACGTAAAGTCTGAAAGAGAATTAAAAAAAAAAAAAATCATAAGAAATCTATTTACTTAAGCGAAGCACTTCTCATAAAGAAAAAAAAAAGAAAAAAATAATTCACTTGAAAATAGATGCTGTTGTTTTAAAAAGGAGAGGCATTGAAGATAGTATAATATATTTTCTATATATAAGAATATAAAGTCACATAAGTGTTTATACACATACACACATGCTGATATCTGTGCCTGCACTTCATTTACTGTACCTCTACATAATTATATGTCGGGTCACGTATGCTTATGGGCATAAATATGGGGTGTTTAGATGGTGATACCACAGAATAAATAAAAAGCTGTATCACTGCTCATGTATGTACCACCACTTCTTTCTACCCTGCCCTATAAACCTTTCCTCTTCTCTGCCTCCATGGATTTATTTCAGCTCTCCAAATTCCTGTATGATATCTTACTATTTATTACTTATTAAGAAAAAAACTAGCATATAAAAATCTCTTCTGCCTTCTGTATGTGGATTTCCTCCTCTGCGCAAGCCCTTGGAAAGCAAAATTGAGTCCTGAAACAGTCCTAAACATGCCAAAATCTTTACAATCAATTATCCTTCAGCCCTGCAGGGGAAGAAAGGGGAGAGTCACACTTTTTTTTTTTTTTTTTTTTTTTTTTTTTTCCCCCAGAGGTCCTTTACACTTGTTTCTAATCTATGAAGAATCCAGTATATTAAATTTAAGCTGGGCTATTTTTATGTTACTAAAAGCTGTCCTTGGCCCATGTATGAGAATTCAGTTTTGCTGCTTCTGTGCTCTCCACTCAATAAATAAATGTAATCATGACATGTGTTTCCAGTGCAAGGATGTCAAAGGAAACATATTACAAAAATTAATCCTGATTAACTTAAATGGGAAAAAAAAAAAGTTTTTATTTCTTTGTTTACTTTTCCCTAAATACTTGTGGAGAAATGTGAACGAAAGTGAAGTACTGGGATTATACTGCCTGAAAAACAGGTGATGAAATTACCACCAGTGGAGGTTTTTGAGAAGAGGATAGGTGAGTAGCTGTCAAAAGGGCTTAGATATGGTTGATCTTCCATCTTGATCTCCTATTAAGGAGTAAAGCAGAGGACCTCATACAATCCTGTTCAGCTCCACCTCCTACATTTTCTGTGTAGGTGAAATGGAGGTGGAGATACAAACATTACATTTAATTTCTACTGCAATATCTTGCTTTATCAGGGCTTTGTCTCTCCTGTTTTATCTACTAATACAGTCTGAAAAAAACCTTGAAGGAAAACATTGTGGTGATACGCTCTCTCTCCATATGTATCAAAAAAGTGTTTGCATATAAAGTGTCTCTGTTTCAGTAAACTGTGTGCAACAGACATTATTTACACTTACATTCTTGTCTTAAAAGAAAATGCAATCAGCAACGTTATGTGCAAGAACAGAAATACTCTGAAATTATTGTCCAGGTGAAGTCATATAATTTTTATGGAAAACATAGTGAAATCAGGAGTAGTTCAGATTTAATGGGATGATCTCTGAAGTGACTTCTTCCTTTGCAAGATGTCATTGATCTGGTCATTTTCTGATCATAGTTTGGGTCAACAGAGCTGAATTCATCCCATCCAACCTGAAGTACTTACTCAAGATCTCTGTGGCAACAGAGGCTGCTGCTATAGTCAATAGAGAGAAAGAGGTGAGTGTATTCATGGGGTAACTTAGATCTTAGGTAGGTTGTCTGTTTCTCCTGAGATACCTCTCTCTCTTCTCTGACTAGATGATAGTTTTACAGTAGCTTGGGTACTTTAAGTCATACGGGATAAATCTGGGGCTTGATAGAAAGACTGAGATTCAGATCCACAGAAGTCTGTCTTGATGACATTGTGAAAAGTAATTCTACCTCTACGTCCATCTATACTTTAGGCAGGAAGGACCTTGCAAGATGGACCTCGCAAGAAGGACTGCCTCCAGCTGTGTGACTGTCCAGCTGTGATTGTAATATAGAAGGAAAAGGGATATTGACAGCCTTGTCTGAGGGAAGAAGGCCTCAGAGCATGTCTTTCCTTAATGTTCTTTATCATGGCATTCCCCACCTTTCATAGTCAGATGGTAGTCTCTCCCAAACCTCACATGAAATATTTTTGTGCACAAGCTGTGACACAGCATGGAAAGATCAAAGGCTACTGTCTGACTGCTCATCTCTGCTACTGATGAAAAAAATTTCCAGGTGCAGAAAATATCTTTAACCCCTTCTTTGGCCTGTTTATTACAGGGAAGATTTATCTCATTCTTATGTTGCTTTAATCAAGAGATTTGCTAGGTTGTGTATGAGAAAATTTTAGGGGAAGGGGGCTGGTAGTTAATATATTTCTTTTGCTTTAAAATAAAAATGCTAGGGGAATCAATAAGAAACAAGAGAGTAAGAAACAAGAGAGTGAACACTGAATATCAGACCAACCAATATCAGGCTTGTCACATCCAAATAAGAATTATAGGTCTACTTCCATATCATATCCATTTCTCTACGTGTGTCTATCTTCTGATCTCTTTATTATCTGTGCATATTACTAGCATAAAAATTCCCCAGTGCAGCATCACTGCTCTGTTCTGCTGAGAAACACAGTGGACCATCATTCCTGGAAATCATAGAAAACTGTGCTGGGAAAGTCTTTGGAAGATCAACTGTACCATCCCCCAACCTAAGATAAGATCAGTGGCACTTACTTTGTTCACAGTTTTCCTACTGAGCATGGTGGATATTATCATTCAGATTAATGTCCATGTCAAGGATCCCAAAGGTTCTAGTGGCCTGCAGTTCTTCTTTCGGATATATCAGAAGCTACTTATTTTGCCTTGAATGGGATATGTTAACAGCAAAGTCTTTGTTTTGAAAAACTTGGAACCACTTTGTTTCTGGGTGGAATCAGAACCAGAAAGCTATCACTTTGCAGTGCAGAGGCATCTTGTTCTGATATTTCAGTCACTATGACTTGATACCCTAGTTGGAGTACTGCATCCAGTTCTGGGGTCCCTGGTGCAGGAAAAACATGAACCTGTTGGTGTCTGGAGGAGGGTCACGAAAACAGTCATAGGGCTGGAACTTCTCTGCTATGAAGAAAGGCTGAGGGATTGTTCAGTCTCGAAAAGAGAAGGCTCCTGGGAGACCTTATTGTGGCATTTCAATACTTAAAGAGGGGTTATAAGAAAGATTAAGAGAGACACTTTATCAGTGCCTGGAGTGGCAGGACAAGGAGCAACATCTGTGAACAGAAAGAAGGTAGATTTAGATTGGACATAAGGAAGAAATTTTCTATAGAGGGTGGTGAGACACTGAAACAGGTTGCCTCAAAAAAGTGGTAGATGCCCCATCATTGGAAGTGTTCAAAGTCAGGTTGGGCTGGGGTTCGAGTAACCTGATGTAGTGAAAAATGTTCCTGCCCATGGCAGAGGGGTCGGACTAGCTGATCTTTAAAGGTCTGTTCCAACTCAAACCATTTCATGATTCTATGGTTCTATGATACTTTATTCTAAAATGATCTGGTTGAATAATCCAGTTCAAATAGTTTGTAACACCAGAATTCCCTGGAAATATTCAAGGTCAGGCTGGATGGGGCTTTGATCAACCTAATCTAGTTGAAGACGTGAGAAGCAAAGAAACTTGCAGGACTTAACAGAAAGACCATCAGGAAATTCTGAGTTTGGGATGCTGGACTTCACAAGAAGGAAGACTGAGGCTGTCTTGGAGTTATGTGCTTCAGTGAGAGTGTGAGGCTGTGATGCCCAGGACAGAGAATTAGTGTGACACAAGAAACCTAAATTTCCATTCTGTCTTTACAGCTATCTTCCTGTAGGACCCTATAAGAACTCATTTTCCTCTTTCTACCTGTATTTCTTTTCCCACCATTTGCTTTGCATCCTTGATGACATAACACACCCTTTCAGACAGTTCAAGTACTCCACAGATTTTCCCTCTGCCTAGAACAAATTATATTCTCATCTGAGGCATATAGATGTTGATATCCAGGTGTGGATTTATTACGAGGAATGAAACGGGCTTTTAAAAGCTTTGCCTTGCTATCTTTTCTGCATACCATACTGTTGAGTGCATGTGTCAAAGCAGCATGTTGGGAGAGGAATGTGGTGGAACTGGAGAGAAGCAGCAGCATTGCAAAACATCTGTTGGCCAATTTCAGCCAAAATTTGACAGATGGGGTACAGATTGCAAGGATGTGACAGCCTTCGAGTTTTATAAAATTAAGTGGCCAGACAGAGGAAAGATGTATCACTAATACCCCCTCTGTAGAGTAGGCCCAATGTAGTCTCAGTCATTATCAATACCAGATAATCAACAGAAGAAAGAGAAGCTCTGAATTTTGCAACCATTCACAAGCTTGAATTAGGGCTTGCACCTTGTTGAACATGAGATTTACTCAGAAACACAAACCCACGGCTAACCTGGCTTCACTCGTCCCACTGCATTACAGATAACTGATTTTGTTGCATTAGTCTCACGTGATCTTGATTTATTCTATTTCTTTATTTTTCAGAACATTTAAGTAGAATTATTGGTCTTCATTTGTCTTACAGAAGTAAATGGACCAAAGAGCTAATAGTTGAAATGGACCAGAGAAGTTAAAACTGTTAGTTTAGAATTCTAAGAATGAAACAGGGGAATATTGAAACAAAAAATTGAAATTATTTGCCCAGCGTTACAAAGGAAAGCAGCAGAAGAGAGTGGTAAAAATAAATATTTTTGAGCTCAAAACCAAGATGAGGGAGATGAAATCATCCTTTCTTTCAAATGCTAGAGCAGCAGAAAGCAATTACAGTGGACTATACGTCAGACGTTGAATTTTGGACACACAAATATTTCCAAATTCAAGAAAGAAAGAATGAAATCAGCTCCCTGATAATAAGCACAAAGAAAACCGATCTTAGGTTGGTGTCTTGAAACAGAAATCTGGGACTCTTGAATTCCAGAGCCCTACCCAATTATAACTGTGATATATCTGTGTCTAAAAGACAGCAGCCCCCTCCTCTCCCCCTTTCTAGTTATTTAAATAGTTTTGCTTCTTTATCCTGTATTTGTGGATCTGGTTCTGCACTCACAAAAAGACTGCATGAGTCAACTGGTGGGAATTTTTTGTTTCTGCTAAACCAGCACTTTTCTTTCTCTTTAACACTAATAACTGAAGCCCTGTGTCTCTCATTTCATAACCCAAAGGTATGGAAGCCCTACTTGCATTATGCTCTGTCAGCTGTGTTACAAAAATACTGATTTAAAGCTCTATTTTTCCCTCTTCTGCATGTTTCCTATAATGTCTGGGTAAGAAATGCTACAGGTGTCCTCCCATGTTTAAATTTTCTCAAGAAAATATATGCTCCTTCAAGAGCATTTAAGCTCAAGAAAAAAACCCAAAAACCAAAAAACAAACCTGCTCAGACCTCCTCCAAGGTCACAAATGATTGTGATAATAATAGAAGAAATACTGAAGCTCTCAGTTTACAGTTTTTCCGTGGGATCATAATCTGGGAAAACAGTATTTGCTTTCTTTTTTCTTGAAAAAGAGGTCATTGCTCCATCCCTCACACCTGCAGGAAGGCAGAAAAGGGATTAAGAGGAGGGGTCTCATCAGAGTTGTCAGGATGAAATGGCAGTACAAACAGCTGATTTTGCAAGTCCACCATTGTCCCATCTATCTGTCTTCTCCATGTGCAGCTGTCTCCTCCATGTTCTCCTGGGGAAAGGGCTTTTTATTGGAAGTGTCTAGTCCCACAGGAGTCTACCACTGGAAAATACTAGAGAAGACAGCATTTTGGAAATGTAATGTAAGCAGCAAGACAAATCTTAGTTGATGCAGTTTATGATTTATTTTTTGGGATATAAGCTCAGGGAAAAAAAAAAAAAAAAAAAAAAAAAGGAGTTATTTGGCTCACTACGAGCTCATTCTTATCTAAAGAGGAGAGGGCAAATTACACCTTTCTCATTTAACAGTAATGCTTTGCCAGCCATGTACCTCCAAACATGCTTTCTGTCCCAGACGTGCTTTTCCTTTGCCCTGATGGAGATCTTAGAAATTGAATTAAGGGTAAGGACATTCAGTCATTAATTTGTTTCTTGATTCTTCTGGCAACGCTACATAAAAAAATTTCCTTCTTGACCTTTGGAGAGAGAATCATTCCCATCACCTACCGACTTGATCTTCATCTCTTCCAAGTATACCAACATGGGTCATCTGTCTCAAGATCACATGAATCACTCTTTTCTCTTCACAACTGCATATCTTCCCTAGGGTAATAATCACAGTTATTTAATATTTATAAACAATATCAGAAAAATGTTTTAATAACATATATTTTGGTATCTGGAAACAACACAAAGGAGTCTCTATCACATATGTTGCTAACTGTTTGGCTAGCTGTAAAAGGTGTTGGTGGTTGATAGCCATAGCTTGAGAACTAAAATGGAGATAAAGTCAATGCTGATTGCCTCTGGGCTTTCTAAGTAAGGAGCATCTCTGACTCATGGTGGAGAACAAGAGAGTACAGGAAACAGACATGGAGAATTTCATGAGAAAGGAAAGAGAGCGGAGCAATTAAAACTACTCGTTAATGTCAGATTGTTGAACATGTCTGCTGAAAAGCAGTAGATGCACCATCATTGAAAACCTTTTCACTACCTTGGTCAAAAACATTAAGGGCATATGACAACAAACGCAAAAAAAGCATGAAGAAGTTACCCTATCCCAGATGTATCTTCTATCTCTGTGTTAAAACATCTTGGACTAGGGCAAGTAATAGCCTAAATAATTCTGTTTTCTTACTGAGATAGTTAATTCTTGAAGTAATATTTGCCATGAAGAGAAAACCTTTGTGCATTTCACTGACTTTTCTCAGATTAACCCTATCTACTACTTGCCCCCTGAAGTCAATATAATATGACATCTCCTGAAAATAGATAGTAATTATAGAGTCTTTGATTTGACACTTTGGAGGAAAAAAATGTAAATAAAAATAGTTTCTCTTACTACCATAGGTGCTTTTGAAACATAAATTAGAATTTCTTGTCCTAATTTGCCATTGACAAGTCTTAGAGGCAGAGTTAAGACAAAATTCTTGAGCCAGCAAACTTGCTTCTACAAGTACAAAGGAATTTAAAGAGTGGCCTCGGGAAGAAATGGATGTAGCTGTCAGTCACATGAAAGAATTTAGAAACAGAATGCAATGCTTTGTCAAATGGTGGGATTCAAATGTAATGGCATGTCGTTGACCCTGGTGCTCAGCAACACATATTTCAAATCCCTGAAGATTAATAGGGAAGATGGTTACAGCTCTCACAACAGCTGCTGGAAAGTGTTCTTATCTCACATTTTAATTACATGTATTTATACAGTAAAAAAGTCCTAAATGTAATATAGCCTGTAGTATGCAACAATTTTGAACATTTATGAGATTCAGGCAATTAAGAGTCTAAACTTTCAAATGTTTCCAGATGGCACACTGATTAACAATTGTGTGAATTTAATATTTGTTTAAATGCGCTGCTCTGTAAAATATTTCTTAATAGTATATGAATGCATTGCAATGAATCTAGGCACAACTTTTCTTCAAGCACAACTTGCCTCATTGCCTGAAGAAGTGGAAATCTCATTAGCTGATTATATAGACCAAAAGCAGTAGCAGAGCAGTGGTAAGAGATGAAAAAGACGAAAAAGAAGCCAAGCTATTTCTTAACTAATGAATGTTTCTCCTTCCTTTTTAGATGCAGGTCCCACAATCTTCAGGCAAGCCACTTACAGCATCGGTCTCGCAGTTCTTGCAGGTGAACCTACTAGTAAGGACATTTCCTTGGGGCTAACAGCATTATGAATGTTGACATCAGTTAAATATGGTAAACTGAAAGTAAGGATCTACAGTATAGTTTTGTTTTTTAAGAAAGCACCTAGCCTTTAGTGCTTTCAGTAGGGTTAAACCGCTTAAGTTCCTTAAATAATCTGTCCAAAGCTTCTTTTGCTATTTCCAAGACTTCCCCATTTGAACTATTTTTTCTGTTGAAAACTTGAATCAATGCAATCCCCTACCCTCCACAAAAATATTTATTTTTGTAGGTGAAATCTATTCTAGCAGAGAGAGACCTATTGACGATGATGGCAATCATCAGCTATGCATCTTGAGCTTTCAGAGATTTTTGTAGGAGTTTATGGTCTAATTAGTTCATATATTTGAATGTGATACTAGGGTCTGAAATAAAAGGAACAACCTGAAAATGCAATATCAGAAGCCTTATCAATCTTCTACTCTAAAACCTAAAAATGGAAGAAACTGGAACTAACTATAATCTTTAAAAACCTGGCTTCTGACACATTCAGGAGAAACTGTTCCCTTATTTTGTGCAATACTTGTAATACATGAAAGTCACAGAAAACAAGATTTATCTCACCTGTTATCTGAGATCTGAGTCCAGAACTGGGTGATGTAGTAACTTCCTTTGACAGTCAATTGAGAAAAATACGTGCTTCCAAAATCAGATTCTTTTCCCATCTTTTAAACCCTAGAAGAAGATGAAGTGCTCTCTGAAAACACCTCTTGCTCTCCACTGTTAGTAAAAGGAGCCTGGTCTGACTGCTTTAGATGCAGGAACCTAGCTTCTAGATGCTTAGCGTATGTAAGATGGATCCCAATAATAATGGATATAGTTTACTCTGAATTTAAAAATAAATGTTATAAATTTCAAAACTAACTTTAGTGTGTGTGTGTCAGCAGTGATTAGAAAAAAACAATGAGAACATCCACATTTTGGCAGAAGTGCTCCAGCTCTCACGTCTGACTTTTAACCTCAATAAAGCTATTTCAATATAGCTTCTTTCTGAGGTACAATTTAAACTATTAGCTATGCCTTTTCCCTTTCTTTTCCTCTGTTCCTGTTCCCTCTGGGTTACTTAAGCAAGTTGCAAAGCTGGCAACATTCTTGTTGGAGCAGTTTTTGAAATTCCATGTAATCTTCTGGTTTTGAAATTAAGCAAAGGAAGAATATTCATCCCTAAACCTGTAAGGAAACGGAATGAAACCTTAAAAATTAAAATAGCAAGCTGAAATTGTGTGAAATGATTTTAATAAATCCAGGAGAAACAATGGAAACCTACCCCTAGGCACTGCTTCCCGAACACCTGTAAAGGAAATTTATGAAGTAGATTATGTGGTGTGTTGGGTGTGATTTTAAGGATTGTGTTCCTAGCTCAGAAGCAAAAACAATCTCATCATTTGCTTCCACGTGGGAAAAATACACAATAGGAAAATGTATGAGAAGCAGCCAAAGGAAGATAAACTACGAATGATGACTAAAAGAAAGAGTATTGTGTTTTCCTTTTGTTTAACAGTGGCTTAATGGAACAGGACGGGCTTGAGAATAGCTAATTGGTTTAGAGCACAGAGCCTGGACATTGTACTTGGCTTTGCAATTTACCTGACACCTTGGATAAGCCACTTGGCTATCCTGTTTTCTTTTCAACTTGACTGCTTGGGTTGCAAACACAATTGACGGAGACAAGAGATTTTCTCTTTGTATTTCTTTCCCCACAATCTTGCATAAAGGTCCGACTGGTAAAAATGCCTAACGTACCTATGATGCCATTTGGTAGGCTCTGTTTGGTGGCAGAATCGAACTCTTAAAGACCAATTTACTTTCTCCTTGACTGGGATTGCATTGACTTAATGAAGATTAAAAAAAAAAAAAAAAAAGAAAAGAAAAAGAAAAAGGTTAACTCCACTGGTCACTGAATCATTGTGTTAAGGTAGTATTAAATGAGGGAGGAATTTTACCTGCTTTATCATTCCACAAAATTTGCATCTGTTTCCCCTTCCATTTCACTTTTTTTTTTAAATGTCAGTGGATACTGATTTTGTTTCTCCTATTGTTATGACAGAAGCGAGGGCTTTTTTTTTTTCACTAGTGCTCGTGAAGACAAAATTTAAAGCCAGTGTTAACTTGTCTGGAGTAGTTAGTGAAGGAGGAAGGAGGGAACAAAAAGATGCTCTTCTCACCCTCAGAAGCAGAATCAACTGGTCTGAATTACTTGACAGTGGAAAATCTGTTCCAAGTACAGCCTCCCGTATAGCCATCATGGCTTCATGGAGTCCTGTTAAAACACCTTGATTTTTACAGAATCATATTAAGATAGTACTACTGAAAGAAAAAAAAAAATAGGCAATTATATCTAATGTTATACAGCTAGACAGTACTGCTAATCTCAGGGAAAAAAAAAATTTACATAAAGTTATTTCCAGGCAGAAACGGAAACTTTTTCAATGTAGCAATATAATTAGCATAGGCTTCCATAGCTGAATTCTAATGAATTCATTCCTATTTTTTACTGTTTTATCACCACTCCCTTTTCCAGATCCTTCATGTGATATATTAGTCTGTTTGGATTTGATAGGCAATAAAAACAGACCAGTCAGTCTGTTAGTTCTATAACCCTCTTGCATTTAAGAAATAATATAATAGCATAAAGACAGAGGGAGAAATCAATGTGTCAATTATTTATATAGAAAAAAGTCTACCTAGTAAAATGAAATTGCTTAGTTCCTAAAGGGCAGAGATGAACTTTTTTGGCTGCTTATGCAGAAATGTTATAAATATTTAAATGTAAATAATAAAATCTTTACATGCATAAATAAACATGAGATTGATATTACACACACTACAGCAGCAAAATATGACAACTGCTGCTTCTTCAGGAAAATGGATATTTCCTGTGACTGAATTGAGAATAAACTCAAAGCTAATAAGATACCTCACATACACTTTGATTCCACACTGCTTTTAACCAAAAATTCCCCTTGGTTGGTCTTTTATAAAAGGTCTGAAGACCTCCCTGGAACAAACATTTAGGATGAAACAAAACACAGGTTCTGATTTCTTTAAACAGAGGATACTTGGCTCAGCAAGGGGGTAGCTGAAGGAATATTAAGAGCTATTGACATAAAAGTTACCAGCTATTTTGTCCATTATTATGGTCCTTATGACTTCAAGAACGAAGAGGTTAATTGGGCTGAAGGCTGGGTCAGTAGCCTTAGAGGTGGACCTCTCATGAAGAATGAAGTGGTGGTCTCCTGGTTCTCTCTTTGCCTCCCACCATAGCACTCAGGCCAGAGCAGCCTCCTGTGACCCGTGGCTCATGCTGTGGCAGAGGGGATGGTCACACTCCCTTGCTGTGCCACACGACCTAACTCACTGCTGCCTTCTGCTTTAGGCCATCATGGATCGGTTTATGGTCACCTAGTTGTATGAGGTACGCCTCAGCAGAAGGAGTCAGGTTCAAGCTCATTAGCACTGTTTTACCAGGAGGTTTGGTTTTGAGCTTTTGGTTATGTGCATATGATTAATAAAACAAGTCATGGATCAGTTAGAGGTCAGTCCCATCCTGCAGGTAAGGGGAGCAGCCTGGCTTGTAGACACATGTCTAAATTCCTTTTCCCTCCAGACAGGATGGCAGTGTCCAAACTGCCCGCTGGAAGCGGTCCATAGCATGTGAAAATCCCCAGAGCCATGCCCAGGCATAGTCTAGGAGAACGCTAACCAGTGCGAGCCAAAACCATGCAGGAAGCATGCAAACAATTACATATTCTGGATAACTGGGGGATGGAGGTTGAGAACATGCTCTGGCTTTGATTTGTTTGTTGATATAGACATAGCCTTTGTTCCCAGTAGAGAGTTATGAGGTCTTGAAGAACTCCATGTTTACGAAAAGACTCTAGAGACAGGCTCTAAGACTACAGCAAATTTTATGATTAGCCTCTTTTCCCACAGATACATTTATTTAAGTCATTTCCCTCTGCTAGCATGAACTCATTTTGTGGTATATAACTTTTCTAGGCTCTCAATCCATATAGTCATCTGTATAGTTTTGCCAATTGTACGCATGACTGTAAATATGCAGAATATGAAGATACTCCAGGAATGACAAATAAGGGAGTTCAGGATTACCATTTAACATTCAAAATAACAGCAGCAACAAAAGAAAATAAAGGCCTTGAAGAGGTCTTGAAATCACATCTCTATCTTTGCTGTTATTTGAATAGTGGAGTTCAAACGTGAGACCACCTGCCTGAGTGAGAGATGGAAAATGTTCAGGACTGTTGAGCGCTCCACGGATTTTCGCAGTGGCTTGGCAAAGACCTCTTTAGCTCAGGTGTTTAATTACGACACATGAGGGAAGCTCAGGGCACCCTACACTCCTCAGACTCACCCTCCCACATGTGCAGTGGACCTACCTCAGCAAACAGGGCTGAAAAAGGAGGTACACTGCAAAGCTTGCAGGTTCCCAAAATGCTCTGGGCCTTTTCCGACTTAGTGGGAGTAAACAAGCTCATTGAAAAAAAGCCACAGGTACACATGGCAAGAGCAGAGGCTGTAATGCTAGATCGGGAAATCCTCTGCAGATACATTGTTAGGAATTCAAGGGTGGTTCATGAGCAGTTTGGATCACAACACCATGCTGAGAGTTTCTGTCCAGAAGCCTAAAGAATGAGAGAATCAACTTAAAAAAATCAAGAGAAAGCTGTCTGGAAAACTTCCAGTGCAAACATTTTTTCCTTCTGAAAATGCTGAGTTGTTGAGCATAGAATGTGTGCTGGAAACATTCTGATTTCAGTTCATTCTATTCTACCCAAAACACACAAGAAAAGAATGGAATGTCCTGGTAAAGTCAAAATACTGCATTTCAACCTTTTTTTGAGATCAGATACTCTGAATTTCTAGTTTTAAAAACTTGTAATTGCATAAAAGTTTGTTCTAAGTTTAGCTACAGCCCTTCAGGGTTACTAAAAAACCATTTTTATTTATATGAGTCCATCTTCCTGTCATAAATATTCTTCCCTTTTTATTTGTTTTTCAAATCACATTCAAACAAAATTTAAAACCTATTTCCTTCCTAGATCTGACCACCCATCTAAATGGGTGCAAGATTCCCGGTAGGAGAAACAAGCGTGTCTGATTAAGTGTACTAATGTCTGTTTTACCCATGACTGTAACTGGTGAGTGATCGCCCTGTCCTTATTTTGACCCACAAGCTTTTCCGTTGTATTTTCTCTCTCTCTTGCTGAGGAGGGGGAGTGATAGGGCAGCTTGGTGGGCACCTGGTGGCTAGCCAATGTTCACCCACCACAGTGGACTAAAGTGGGGTTAAATTAGTCCCAGTGATGTCTCTGGGAGGGTTTCATTTCACTTAACTTCAGATGCTTAACCAGTCTAACAATGCAAATGTTCATATCGGAGCTGGCGACGTCAGCTTCTGTTATAGGGGGCGGGGAGGAGTGGGCAGTTTCAGGGTAGAATTCATTGAGAGTGAGCAGTAAACACTTCTGAGGCAAAATTCTAAATATTTCCATTTTTCCTTATTCATCATAAAGAAAGGTTGGATAGCCAGCTCCAATAGGAATGTTTCTTTCTGATGATTTCTGAAATTCAACAAAAACTGGTCTTGACAACAGTGTTTTTATATACCCTGATTATAAAATCTCAAAGAAAAGCATTTTTTCTTCTTTGCAGGTGGGTTCTGAAGATCAGATCTTTCATATGATTGAGGTATCTGGACATTAAGCTTCTGTATCCCACAGGAAAAGAAATAATAAAGACATGCAATGTCTCCCCATTACCTCAATCGTCACTGAAGTTATGAAACAGTGCTGTTTTGCAATACTTTCAGGTTTGTTCTTATAGGAATGCAGATCTCCAGGCTACATCTTGAGACAGCTACTTAGCCCAATACCTAACCAGTGCTCAAGAATTTTCTCTGGCATGAAGGGTGAAAACTGTGGACTGGTGTGAATTCCAGAAAGGTGAACAACTTCTCATGAAACCCAGCTGTTCTTAGGCAGGCACTGTGTAGTCTGGCACATCACTGTCTATCAGGAATTCCTCTTCCATTCAAACACACTTGGTCCCTCCTTTTTGTTTTGTAGAAAGGCTATTTATCAGACATCTGATAAATAAAGAATTGATGAGATTAGCTGAGATCAAATAAGAGTGATGCCCCAGCTTTTCTTGTTGGTTGGATTCACACCACAGAGACTTCCATGAAACAGCAGGGAATCCTGGAATTCTATACAGGTTGTAGAAAGTGTGATACTTTAAGCTTTAAAGACTTTCCAAAGTTATGATAATAATTAAAACTTTAAGAAAACTGGAACTGAGTTCATAAGAAGTTGGAACTTTGCAATATGAATCACAGAATCATAGAATGGTTTCGGTTGGAAGGGACCTTTGAAGATCACCTATTCCAACTCCCCGTGCTGTGGGCAGGGACATCTTCAACTAGATCATGTTCCTAAAGCTCCATCCTACCTGACCTTGAACATTTCCAATGATGGGTCATCCACAACTTCTCTGGGCAACTCGTTCCAGTGTCTTGCCACTCATCATAAAAAAAATTTCTTCCTTATGTCCAATGTAAACCTACACTTGATTTTAGCAGTGTGTCTTTATTTGAGAATGGAATGTTGTTTCAGCACAACATATGGGGTAATTAGAACCTTAATGCAAGTATGAATCATTAATACCATCTCTCATTGGAACTGCTAAATCAGAATCTCAAAAATGTGGAAGTTGGCTTTCAGTTTAACTCAGTCTTCCCAAGTCGAAATCTCATATCTTGAAGATAACTGTCACAGAAGTCACAGCTGACTGTGATTTCAGTATAAATACTGAGCATGGTTTAGTTACGTTGCCACTTTCCTGACAACATCCAGAAATCTGTTCCCATTCCTAAAAAAAAATTTAGTTTTTGACTTCTATATACTGGCAATAAACAGGGGATTTTTAAATGCAAGGGACCATGTGTTTCTGAGCTCATAGATCTTACAGTTTAGTTATGATAAAGGCAGCCCATTGATTCCAACCTTTTGACAAGGATTCTTCTTTCTATTCTCTTTTAAGCTGTTTTATATAGAGCACATATTCTTATGTTCCTTTGCTATAGCCTTTGAAAGCAGTTCCTTGATTTCAGCCATTTTCTTACCTGGTGTAGAACATCCACTACAGTAATATTGGAAATCAGTTTTGGAATTCAGCTTCCTTATTACTCAACAGAGTAAGACAGGCATCTTTAAAGAGTAGCTCATCCCAATAACTTTCTGTGGAGGGAACCTTGACAACTGACTTAGACCAGATGGTAACTAACAGAAAACTAAAAATAAGCAGAATGAATCCCACTAACAATATCTAAACCAAATCAGGTTAAATTTTACCGGTTTCTGCTGCTGCATATTGAAAAAAAAATTGTCCTGTGTTTTCTCTTGAGAAGGAATACATTTTGGTCTTCAGGGTATTCTGATGTTCAGTATCAATAACACAATTGTGTAACAGTTTAGTCAGTGGCTTATAAGGACACATTTATTATTTAGCAATTTAAAAAAAGAAAGCAGTATTTTTTTTTTTTTTTTATTGGAGAACCCCACTGTTAAACATCTCTCTAGCTAATGTTTAATAACTACCTTGCTTTATCTTGTACCAATCTTGACAATAATTAACCTGAAACAACTGCAGTTGTTTTTAATATAGGAACATGTTTACTTTGACAATTTTAATTTGCTTGTTAAATAAAGGATAAATAGTTAAAATCATGATACTCTTAAGTGAAGAAATGAAGAAATTCTATGTTTTTCCATCTTTGGAGCCTAAGGGCATCTTCCCTGACGTGGAGTCAGCACTACGGGGCGAGGTTACAACATGCTGGGTTTGGCCAAGATGCAAACTGATCTCCCACAAAGATTTAGAGCAACTCTGAAGTAGCAACTAGCATAAATTACATGGAGGTATTTCATTTGACTCTTTGCAAATCAAAGGCTCCAAGAAGTGCTATAGTTGTTCCTGAGGGGTATCATACAAGAGTGTTGCTGGCCATGTCAGTGGGTAGGGTCCAGCCTTCTTAAGAGAGAAATCTAGGTTATGTGGAGTGCCAGCACAGGCATGAAGGAGACGAAGATGAGGGAGATGATAATCCACACAGCATTAGGACTTCAGCCCCGATATATGTGTTAGAAACATAAGGGTCAACTGCTCATTTACTGGGAAAGAGCAGGTACCTACACTGGCGGGGCATGACATTGACAGCTACAACTGGTGGCCGGCACAGCCTTCACAGATCAATCCATAGTAAACAAGCAAGCTAAGCCTGTTTGTCACATTTCTTTAGCATATATTTTCCTCTGCTAATAAAAAGCTCATGTCCTAAAACATTTTAAAAAGAAAAGAAAACTTAATGTATCATTGTCGAGATCTTAATTCTTTCCCAAATCTGCTGCATGCTCCAGTTAGACTTAGAGCAGTTTTACTTAATGAAGACATGAATTAAGAGCTGGAAAATAACATATTGTGCTGTATGTAAAATGAGGAAAATCATGCATAATGCTTCCCCTCATTTGTACGTATTACATTTGCGATTGTCAAAACCAGGATTAACTATCCCTCTTGGGTTGTGCATTCCAAAATGCTTAATCTATTCTCCCCTTGATACAACAGAGTAACTCCCATTCATACACAAACATACTGAAAAAAAAAAAAAATCTACCCGTTTCCCATCTCTCATTAATTTCCTGCTACTTTCCATTAGCACCCAAAATCACTGCACTTCTCATTAGTGGAAAAATAATTCACATGCAGAAAGTGCTGCATAATGAAAGCCGAGTTGGGAGTGGTGGTGGGGGAAAGAAACCTTGCTAAATTTCAGAACACAGAAATGCAATAGCTAAATGTAGATTATTACCCTTCGGTTTCCTTGAGGGTCAGAAATTCCTGTCTTTAATCCCTGAAAATTCCTGACACCTGCTGAAAGGAATGAATGAAGAAGAGGGAAGGGGCTGGAAGGGTGTTTGTCAGTGGATGATTCTCAGGCTGAACGTCTTCGCATCTACTTCCAGGCACTTGTCCACTAAGAATTAGAAGCTTCATGCACCAGTATCCTTATATTGCCAGTGGAAAGGTGGAAAGAAGAGTTCCCAGTGGTATCCTTGATGGTCTCAATAAGTCCTTCTCTTATTCTTTCTCTATAAAGAACTTTGCGTGACTGACAAAGTAGACACCTCAGGGACCTAAATTTTGGTGGGATTAACAATGGCTTCAGAACAACAGCCAGTTAACAAAAGAAATACACAGACTGGAGCAAGAGTTTAAAGAACCAGAAAGTCACAGGTCTCTAATCACTATTTTAAGATCTGTTTCTTGTCCTGAACCGAGATGATCTTAGCAAAAGAGAGAATGCAGTGAAACAGGTGCAAGCCTCTAATCCTAACTGATCCCAAAAAGCTGGTACAAATCCAGAGGAACCACTAAATCCTGGAGGCTTTCATGATGTTTTTAAGATCTTTTTCCACATACACAAATGCTTTCTCCTTCTTTCATATATGTATAGAAGCTTTAGTCCCCTGAGATTTGTAATGTTTTCCCATTATTTGCCACTTGAACATGATCCTCTGTGATAACCTAATGTTGCCATTGCCAGATTTCCAGACTCTTTCCAAAGAGCATGAAAATTTACCTGCTCATTCCTAAATTATCTGGGGCTCTGTGCAGCCTGCAAATTTGAAGATAAAATTGCCTGATAAGAGCTTTTTTTGGAAATCCATTTTGTGATCTACTGAATAATAGCTCCTGTTCTATTTAATTCCTTTCACCAGCTGAACGGAAAGACAGTAGGGTAACACTATAAATAGATAACGTCATCCCACGTTTTGGATCACTCAAGCTGTTTAGCAAAGCTCAGATTTTCTCACCCAACTTTAGCCACTTAATTGAGAGGCTTAATTCAGGGTTATCATCACCTTATCTTTCCACTGTAGACAGCTGAAAAAGGTCGGTATCCCCAGGGGTGATTCTGGCCAGACTACAATATGA
>KL258456.1:21311-51249 GCA_000699545.1 Podiceps cristatus
GGGGGTGGCTATTGGGGTCTTAACGGCCATAGCTAAGGCAGTTAAAGTCAGGTGAGATGAACAGCAAGAGGATTAACAAACAACCATGGGTCTTGACTATGGTTTGGCTGAAGCTAAATTGAAGATGTTTAAAACTCTGCATTTAATCAAAACATTACAAATTCAAGGGAATTCAGATACGTTAATCTGTTTTTATTCTGACTCTAGCTTTTTTTATTCCTGTTCTCAACACTCTTGTTACTAGCACAGGGAATGTAACTGCATTGGCTTAAAAAAGTGCAGGTTAAATACATGCTTCTGGGTTTCATTCTTCATAGCTGTAATATGTGACATGATCAAACTATCACCAGAAAAGCATGTGTATATCAATAAGTGGACAGGTATCTTATGGTCCTGTGATCCCACTTAAACTACATGAGAAGCTAGAATGAAAGTAAGCATAATATAGCATAAAAAATGTACTTACTATCACTCTTAGAAAAAGGAGTCTCACCACAAAGTATTGATGCATTCTGAAGCATTTTTTCATTTTTGCCTTCCACTTTTTCTAAGCACTGTAACTTTGCTTTTTTATGTAAATAGAAATACTTTCAGGCAAAATGCTTTAAAAGAATAAATATATAAGCATCGATGCGTGTTCCAAGTCAATCGCAGGTATTTCTGTGGTATGTCAGCACTGTGGCTTTCTGGAATGCAGCACACCAATATTAGCTGCCTTGCCATGTGAAATGCAATATTCACACTTTTGATTTATCCGATGATAATTCAAATTATCTCACTTTAACAGAGTCCTGATCTGTTAAAAACCTATGGAAAAACGTGAATCAGATACCACTTGTCCTGGTACAAAAGAATTTGATTTCATTTATGATATGAGGGATCGGAATCTAGCTTAATCTTAGAATCACATTGGGTTTTACATTATGTCATTGTCCAGAACATCTCAGACCATCTACAGGCAGATATATTCTGCTGAATCTGGGAATGTTAAAGTTCTTAAATGTATATATTTGTATGAAAACCTACATTTATTCTATATTACAATGCATATGTGATGTTTTATTTATATCCTGTACACATCATGACTATCTAGTTTATTAAGCAAATAAAATAGTGCCTATGGTAGTGCAAATTTTTATAGCTGTGTTTTCTCACTCTGCAAATGAATTTGCATATCTATATATCAGCAGCAAGTTAACAGGACCGGAGACACAGAAACTACGAGTGGACAAAAGACACCTTAAGAAGCTACAAACCAACAACCAGAAAAGCCTTTTAGCTGTAAGTCAGCAGACTTTTATGTCAAGCTTGGCTGACTAATTATTGCTTATAATTTGCATTAGGATTAATTAACTAATTAGAGAGGAATGTCTGAAGGCAAAGTTATGGCTCTGCTTGTCAAGCTGAGGACTTTAATTATTCTGATATTTTTAATTATAATCAGCTGCTGAATGAGTATTACATTGTCAGCTACTATAGCTGAAGCTGCAGCGGGTAGGGGAGCTGGAGGAATTGTGGGTATTGTACTACCACTTCACCTAGAACCACGGAAAGGTAATGCCAACTACGCAAATATAATAGGAAAGCCTTCTGGCTTCAGTACTCATTAAAAACATGTACACAGCACTATGCATACTGTGACAGTTCAGGGTTACGTATCCTTTTAAGAGTAAAAGAGCAACTTTTCCTCAGGAACATTCCTGAGCCAATATTCTCTTTTTGTTTAAATCCCTTTTTGGTGGGCCTGAATTGTCTCTTTGTCCCTAGATGCACATAGCTCGATGCATACTGCTTTGTGAAACTTAATGTACAAGGGACAGTAAAGAAAGCACAGCCCAGAGCTGGGACAGAGAAAAGGACACCCTCTTGCTACCTTTGTGTAATTTAGAGAAGCCCAAGACATCCCTGTTCCCATCAACAGTAGCTTTTCAGTGCTGCAAGTAGGAGAAGCCCTACCCACTGCAGAACAGGATCATTTCTGAGACACAACATATCTGATTTGTTTGCCAAGACTTCTGTGATATCTTGGCTTAAGGGTTTGATCTCACAGTCCTGTCAGGAGTAGGTTTGTTCAGCAATTTATTGAGGCCACTCCTTTCCTGAACCTTTTGATGATAACCATCACCACAGCATAGGGATGCTTCATTATCCTCAACAGATATGATCTCACAACCCCTGCGTCGATACTCACGTTGTAAAAACAGGAACTGGGGAATAGATTAACTAAGGTCTGGGGTGGCCTTCAGTATAATTCCTCTGGTTGTTGCTTTGCTGAAATTTAAGCCTCTAAATGTCAGAAGGTGGAATCCTGCCACCTAGTTTAGGTGCAAACTTTGACATCGACTTTTTAGACATTTGGTCTATGATGGTTTAGTACATTTTAAAGAACCACATAAATTCTCTGTACCACTTCGGAAAAGATGGGACTGGTCTGCCTAATGGTGATGCTTCCCTCTTCTTATTGACTGGACACATTTACAGGGCAATCTAGCCCGAACTTCTGCCAAGAGTATAAGGAAGCAGTATGAAATGTCAGGTGTTTTGGGATGTAACTCATCTAATCCCCTTCAAGGGATCCAAGTATTATTACCTCCTATTTCTGTAATGATGAAATAGAAGATCTGAATTCAAGGTGCTAAGTATCCTGAGATGGATTAAGCTCGTGTCTTTCAGGCCGTGAGTACTTTACTTGTCAGGCTATGCAGTACCTTCTCTTAGCCACTGAGGAGGAGGGAGTATAAAGTTCATTGAGTCACACAGTAAAAAGGTTAGAAGAAGGCTAACTCAGGCTGGTAGTTAGGATATTCAGCTGAGAAGGGGCCACAATTCTGACAAAACTCCCCCAAATGCACATGTCTTTTACTGTAGGCCTTCAAGGGTTAGTGAACCAACATAGTCCTGGAGACAGGACCTTGGAGTGCTTCACACATCCCTAGGGTGAATGTCCTTACTGTTTAAAAGACAGAAAGTATCACTTTCACACCATGGTCTAGGTGGTAGATCCCTTCCTGGCTATGTCCCATGTTTCAGGTACTTTCCAAAGAGACTTGAGTAAGATTCAGACATTGTTCTGCATAAGCCTAGAGTATGGTGTTTGTCTCCAAAGCAGACATTCCCAGCTATGTATGGGTAACTAAAGCAACCCTGAACTTTCAGTGGAGCAGGAAGGCATTTAAATGCATTTAGGATTAGGCATTTCACTGTCTAGAGCTTAAGGACTTTTGGCCTACAGCCTAATTTAAGCAGAACTGAAGATGACTGAATTCCACACCAAATTTCTCTATGTCAAGTCTTCTCAATGCCTTCTGTTCAACACGCACAGAAATTAGTTCCCCAGAGAGCAAGGAGGCCCACTTAAGCTCTAAATACCATGTGGTGGTGTAGATCTGTCTCCACTGACTACAGAGGAACCCTAAAACAATTTCATCCCAATCCAAGGCAAATTAGTAAAATGGGATGAACCTAGGTGCACGTATAAACCAGATCAGGATCCACAAAATAGGCAACTCTATTGATCTAACTGCTTGGTCATTCAGTGGGGTAGGATTCACCTCACTTAACTTAACCAGGTATCCTACCTTCTCCTTACAGACAGTAGAAAAATTCCCCTCTGACATTTCTAGAGCTTGATTCATTTCATACTACAGAAAATGTCTGAAAGATCACAGAAGAATCACATCCAGTGTCTATGAAGTAGAAACAGTTAAAAAGTGCTTCTAAATTTGTAGTTTAGGACATTTTCTGAGAGCTGAAAATCTCTTGAAATTAAAAATGCCTGAGAAAAACGATATGTCTGTCCGCAGATGAGATCTAGACAGACACCTCCTAAGACGATAGAAGGCCAGGGTGACAAATCCCCAGTGACTGTCCAAACTCTGGGGTTTTTTGTAAATTTTATTTTCAGGAATGTCCACAGTGTAGAAATAAAGTCTAATGACATAAGTCTGAACCTTGGGTTGCAGCGGAATGCAAAATATGTAGAATAAGGTGCTGCATTACCTAAATGCAGGTCTCCTAAGACCACATTATAAATATCCATAAGACTAAGGTCTTGAACCTAAGTCTCAGAAAATGAATTTGTAAGGCCTCATAAGTTCCAGAATAATTATTTATGAAAAATATTCCTCAAGTAAAAATACTCAAGTTCCCATGTGGTTGCCTTAAAAATAAATAAATAAATAAAATAAACCAACCAAAAATTACTTTGGATGGGCACAGAACATAAAGATGGACAAGACCTATTAGAGTCAGCTGTTCTTTCTCACTATGTCCATTAAAGTGATTTTAAATCACAAGCTCGACTTCCTTCATTCTGCCCTCACAAGTTCATCTAGACCACTGAAATCAATGAGCAGGCCAAGAGAAAGTATTGTACTTTTAAGGGTGGAAAGAAGTTCTGCCTGTTCGCCTTGAGAATGCTGCCAGAAGTGATCCCACAAACACTCATCCATTTTGACTCCCCAGTGTGTAAGTTATCACTTCACAGGTTTGCTCAGCCCAATATTGCTCTCACTCCTTCCCAGTGGGAAGTTTTACTGACATTAGCAGAGTTTCTCCAAGTTTACGCTATTCCCAAAGAGAAGATACATTGACCGTTCAGTTTTCTGTGACCCGGCATGCGCAGGCCATGGTCTTGTGTGCCCCAGCTAAGAAGCAAGTAGATGGGAGGGAAACCACGCAAAAACAAGGTTCGACTCTGAAACAACGTACTTCCGTTTGAGAAATTAAAGGATAACATTATGCTGACAAGATATTTACTCAGATTGTACCTCCAAAAAGCAGAATATGTTATATTCCAAATGTATGCACATGTTTAAAAAGTTAATGTTTTAAGCTCTCTGCCTTCTAGCCAAGTATATCTAATCTAATTAGTGCTTTCCAGCCAAACATGGCCATAAGCAGGCCCAGAGTGCATTGATGACTCAAAAGACATGGCTCACCTCAGGCCTTTCCAACTCCTCAGTCTATCCTAAAATTTTGAATGTACCTTGCAAAATAAGACTTAGTTTTATGAACTTGCCACTGTTTAACTTCATATTGCTACAAGCTAATTTAAAATGTCCAGACTTTACCTCTTCGCTTTTGATCAATTGTCTTATACCAATGTGGGTAAACAGAATCAGTTGTCCTAGAATGGGGGAAATCGGAAATATTTGGTAGCATTTTTTGTCACAAAAGCATTGTCATGGTTTAACCCCGAATGGTAACCAGACCATGCAGCCACTCGCTCACCCCTCCCCTCCCTGGTGGGGTGAGGAGGAGAATTGGGGAAAGAGCTCGTGGGTTGAGATAAAAACATTTTACCACCACAGCAAAGAAAAAGTTAAAGATATATTGAGTATAATAATAATATATAAGGATAATAGAATATATAAAATGAACGATGCACAATTTCTCCCCACCTGGCGACCAATACAGCCTGTCCCAAGCAGCAGGCAGGGAGCAGGGATATTCCCCCGCAGCCATCCCAGAACAGCCAGTTGCAGAGAGAGCGTGAGGGAACAAACAGCCAAACAAACAAACAAACAGGCCCGAATGAAAACACATGAAAATTAAAGTAATAAGAAGGAAACATGAACCAAACAAGGAACAGAGCAAGGGGGCAATGGCCAACCCTCACTTATGCAGGGCATGGCATCTATGGCACGGAACACTCTCTCTGGCCAGTTTGGATCAACTATTCTGGCTGTGCCCTCCCAGGTGTTTGCACCTGCACATCAGCAAAACCTGGGAAACTGCAAAATGTCCTTGATCGCTCAGCAGCACCAACACCAGCAGCTGCTGTCACCGTTCCTCACACACTAAATCCAGAAGGTAGGAGCTGCTGGAGACAAAACTAGCTCCCTCCTGGCTGAAACCAGGACAAGCATAAAGCAAGAAAGATTGTGTTTTGCATTTTATCCATACTCTAGTAACAGTTAAATATATGACCACTCCTTAGCTCATAAGCTTTTCTGCCTCAGCAGTACTAAAGACAATGCCATGAGCCTCAGAAGGCTATATTACATGAGCATTTCTTAAGGACTAAATTCATTTTAGCTCAAGTCTATATACAAATCTGTATCTCCTGGTCGCACTGTGGAGGTACCCTGGAGGGAAACTTGGTATAGGAGCAAAGAGCTCGTATGTGACTGAAGAAACTATGACTCTGAAGATGTAACTGAGCACGTCACAGACTTTGCATGAATTTGAGTTCTAATCCTCTTCCCACACAAGGTCACCCTCCAAAAGAATAAGATGGCAACACCCACTTTGTCTTGTTACGTCTATAGCTAGCGGTTTCAGATTATAGTGACCCTTGTCCCATGTATGCACATCATCTACCAGAGAATCACCTCTTCTCAGTGGATCCAAGTAAACCTGCAATGCCAGTAATAACAGCAATAACAGTAATTTAAGTAAATGTTTATTCTAATAATAAATAGATGAGCCATTTAAAAAATGTTTGCATCATAAAATGAAAACTGTGAATGTCCCAGACAATGAAGGAGGAAGGAGGAGGAATCAGAACCAAGTGTTCACTTTTATCCCCTTTTCAGCCTCCTGGAACATTTGGCAAATGTAAAAATTCAAAGCTGTGCACCAGCCAGTCCCAGAAAACATTTCTATGTTGGGTATGAAAAGATTATTATGAAACAGAAAAACAAAAGATGAAGGGTGGACATTCATGGTTTGGAAAAGAAAGAGAAGGAATGTTTGGAAAATGTGGAATTCACCTGATCTAACTCCAGATATCTTTAAGCAATTCACCCTTTTAGATATCTATTTTTGATGATGAGTTGCACTTCAAGTGTTCCAATAGACAGCATAGATTGACTAGCTCAAATACAGCTATCCACACTGTAAACATATACAGCTGTTTGGGGTAAGTACTCTTATGCCAAGAACCCCACTGAATATAATTTTGAGAATTATCTTTTAGACATATGGGGTTAGATGAGGTAAATGCCTCGTCACATGTCCCTTAAATGCGTACATTGAGGATAAACTGGCTCTTGCTTCTCTTGGCAAGCTTAGTCCTCAAAAGCATAAAACATCAATACAGAAAAAATAAAGGCATCATAGTTCTGCAGCTACAAAGAAAAAATTATTTAGTAGTTTGAAATTTGTTATATTGATATTTTCCATAGCTTTGGGAAATAAAACCAAAATATTTGGTTAAAAGAAACAAGATACTTTGTAGATGTAATTTTACTCCCATTTCAGAAGGACTTAGTGGCAAGCTATGGACTCCACTACTGCTACTTGTTATAGTCCAGTTTGGAATACAGAGAAGAAAAATAATTGTTTCAATCTAAAGAATAAAAATTTAAAGTGTTTTCAGCATTTTCTGATGTGATCTGGGGAGAGAGGCGGAGGTGGATGGGAGGAGTTATTGACTTATATAGTTTTGCCGTTTCTCTAGCTAGGAAACTTTTTCACATAAATGCCTAAATGTACATAGTGGTTGAATAATGCAAGGACGACCAAATGGCGCTGATGTCTGCCCAGGACCAAGGAAAATTGTACATGACCACTCTGGGATCATCATGGACTTGTTGCCATAAGCCTTCATTCATGCATTTTGGGTGAACCTTGGTCAATTTTGGGATCTGTATGTTGTGAGTTGAGATTTTCAGAAGTAAGGCTCGGGATCCAAATTTTTGAATTCTTATCACAGCTTGATTTGTCAAGAGGTGATCTATACTTTTGAAAATTCAAATAGTAAAGCACATCAGGATTGTTGCCGATAATTTTTCTAGGTGGGATGAGGTGGTGGGGAAAACCTCCTGGCACGAGGTCAGAAGAAAATAACGGGTGTAACTTCATCTTTAAGCCAAACATACCAAGTGTTTGAAACCAGAAAATGTTTAATAAAACTTTTCTCTTTCCTTAAAACTCCCCAATCTCAAGTTAAATATAGCATTTGTATAAATCATAGCTTCAAACACAGTGTTTTTATTTAGCTGTTAGTATCTTTTCTGAGGCTTTTGTTCTGCCATCCAAATTGTGTTTGAGAATGTCAAATCAATAACAAAAGCAAAATCATTGGTGGATATTATTAATTTTCATTCCCTCTTCTCATTTGATTAGTAGAGGTCTAAACCCAAAAGGGAAACAGATGTTATGAGTACCACATTGGTACATACAGGTTCCAGGCAAGGGTCAGGTTCTGTTTTTCTTCATCTTTTAAATGCACAATATTTTATATGAAGAACTAAGAAATATTTTTCAGCCCATAATCAGACAATCATGCAGAACTTTATATGATAATCAGTGCTCTGTATAACTAGTTCATTTTTTAATGGCTGTAAATCTGTCCCTCTGTATTCTATTTTTTTCTAGCTTGTTTTTCTAACCACCTGTGGCTTAGCTGAAGCTGTTCTACACTTCATTGGTGATGTCTGACACACTTGGCTCGGGAAGTGGCTGTACTGGATCTTCACATTTCTTAGGAAGTTTAACAAACTGCAAAATATTCTTTAGTGCACTGAAAAGACATACAGATCTATTTTGAATTGAATAAGGCATTTTACACGGATAAAATTAAACTATTTAGCTTTGAATCCAACAGTTCACACCTTTGTGATTGCAGTGGGTTTTTTGCATAGTTTTAAGAAAAATAAAATAAATTAAAAAACCCCAAACCCTATCTTAATCAAAATTCAAGGATGAAAGATCTCTATTTTTTTAAAAAAAAGTGTTCTAGAATTGGAACATTTATGTATCTTTAAAGAAATTTGCTAAATATTTTTTGCTCTCCAAAAGAAAGACCTCAGTAAAATCAAGAGGCCCTTGAGAGAACTCAGTGTCTGAATTTTCAGTTTATATCAATTATACAAACGGAAAAAACTGCAGAATTATCCGATGAACGTTCCTTGGTCTCTTGATCTGTTCCCTGATCATTTCTCTGACATCAAGAGATACGTGTACAGGGACAGAGGAGGACCGTTAATATTTGGACTGAAAGTTAGTAAATAGTCCAGGAGTTTATTGGTAAGACAGTCTGGATGAAGCTAGAAGAGGAAAAAAGGGGTCCAGGGTTAGAAAGGACCCAAGTGGGAAGGGGCTGATAAACAAGTCAAGGGTATTCATTTGTTTCTACAGGTGTCCTGGGGTCACCACCCCAATCTTCCCCTAGTCCTTACTTGTGATTCGCTAACATCAGGTAATCACTAGCTTCGACTCACCAGGGTGCTAATTTTTCATTGCTAATGGGAGGACATTAATTGCAGCATTCTCCCATGGCATGGTGCTGTCAAACAGCAGCAACAGTAGAAAAGCCAAAGGAAGCCTGTGGGCAATGCTGTCCTTACAATGATTCTTTTCCATCACCAAGCACTTTGGCATTCTTGCATCCCCAAAAATTAGAACCTACAAAATGAATCATTTCCCTTAGATAGCTAGATAAATCCTTGCCCGCAAAATCCATGTGCCAGGGGTGTTCCTTAATGCCATATAAATACTTAGCCATCGGCTTGCCTGGGTAATCATGCCTAAACTCTGACCTGAAGGCAACCATCCTTGGTGCTGATGAGCAACTGGAAGGGGCATATTGCGTGTTTAGATTAAATATAAGTTGGAGACCTTTTCCAAAAATGATCTGCTTTTCGCTGGAATTATCTGCTCCAAGAGGTACTGTTCAGGTCCATTTCTTTTTTGTTCAAATTGAAAACTAAGGTCCATTATTTGTCATCATTGCTGGATGAAAAAGATGGATTTTGGGTATAAAAAACATTAGATTTCTAGCATTGTTGATTATAAACCTTTTGCCCAAAAATTTGAGATTACTCACATACCGTACGCTGGATAATGAATTATATTTTGTGGTGTGCCAGCAAGGACCTTGGGATATTTTTCACCTTCTTTTATTGCACCGAAAAAACATCAGGCAGACATTTGCTGCACAAAAGATTTCCTGGGCAGGGATATTGGGGGACTATCAATCCCTCTCATCTTTAAAGTTACTTTCAACGTATTTTGATTTCATTTTAGGAAAGTATAACTACATTCCAGCTAAACAAGTGAGAACAAATTGTATGTGACTTTCACCCTGTATTCTCAAGGAAGGAATTCTGTCCTATAGGATATCCATATAGGATACAGATTAGCTATTAAAGAACTAATTTTATATTTTCCCTTCTTCATGCATTTGATACAAAGGAAACCCTTAAAAATTCTCAGCTCTTATATTCTTTGCCCAGATGAAAATTCCCCGCACTTTTGTCCATGTAAACACAGAATTAGTCTCCTGCAAGTTTAGGTGGTGGCAGTTCCTGAACACAGTCATATTTTGCAGATAACAGGATTAGCTTGGATGTGGGTAATAAGTTGGTGAATCTCCCCCTGGCCATTTCTCAACACTGTGAGAGCACTAATCCTTTATGCTTTGATGTCTTCTAGTTTTCCATCAGGTGCAGCTCAGCACTTTTGTCCTGGGGCAGTCAGCGCTCTTATAAGATCTCATAGTGTCCTCATTAGCTGCGCCTATTTACCCAGCCAGCCTGTTGAACCCAATTTATAGTTTATGTGATTAATTCCCAAAGTACAGTAAACCCTAGCTTTAAGGCTCTCTATTATATGACTGCATCTCATATAAGGGCAAACACTAGCTACTGCTCTTTTGTTATATGGCTTCACTATATATAAAACTGTAATAATTTTGCTCTCAACTACACATTAAACATCATTATATATACCTCCTTTCAGACATACAGCCTATAAAAATGTTGCACATTGGATCATAAAGAAACATGCATGCACAAGAGTAATTTCTTGGTTCTTTTTTATTTTAAAAATCTATGTCTTTAACATTTTATATTACAATTATTGATATTGTTGAGTAAGTCTAACAAGGCACATAATTTAGAACTGTTTATCCATGGAATTGCAGGTGACAAAGGCTTAGCAGTCAAAGTAGCAGCCTATAACCACTGGCACTTTTTTTTTTTTTTTTTTAAACATGCAGGGTTTGTAGATAAAAGACTTACGTTGTGAATTTTTATGCAGCCATTTAAGTCAACTGATGACATCTGTCAGCTCTGCTGTATTTCCTCCTATTGGGGATATGAACTATGTGAGTTGGATCTTTGGTAATTTGCATGCAAAAGAATGTTGTATCTATTTTTTTAAATAGATGATCATTTCCAGCTATCTCTCCTCAAGGGTTCATTGGAAGAGGCATCATGCAGGTCTTTTTTAATTTTTTTTAATTTTTTTTTTACATTTTCCATCCTTCTGGTTTAAAAAAAACCTACAGCTTCTTGGAAGTCTCAGTTACACTGGATGATCCCCATCACAGAAGCAAAACATAAAATCAGAAAATCTCAGAGTATTTTGAGTAAGATGCTAAAAGTTCCGAGCGACAGAGAAGCTCTGTTGACTGGGATCATTCAGTGTAAGCACAGGTAACCAAAGCTCTTCATTTAAACAAAGAGACTTAACTTGGCATACAAAAGCCATATCCGAATCAGTTACGACACCTGCAAAAAATCCCTCTACAAAGAGCAGAAGGCCAAAGTGTTACTTTAAAGCACTTTATAAAAATGACAAACATAGAGCTCTGGTGACTGAAAATCTCCTTTTGATTTTAAATGAGGCTCAGTCTGTTGTTCAGTAGCCTTAGTCCTGCCTGACAACTGGTAAGAGGTCCCAACTAGCCACAAAATACCCTACTTTATTGCAAAACCCAAGGGAAGGTAGGCTGCAGCTCTGTGACCTTCCCTTAAGCTACGTAATCAATAAATCTTGAACTTGACCTGGAGTGATGAACCATGTGGAAGGGCAGGAGAATTATTTAAACTTTGTGCCCTTTTAGCCTTTAGTATTTCCAGTGAGACCGATGTACAATGATATCTATCTACAAAGGTCTAGCCTGGGACAACCAGCATGGATATGCCTACACACTTTTTAATATATATATATAACCTGATAGCTAATATACATGTATACATATTAGTTTGGCATATGTTCATATATATTTACATAAAATGAAACAAATGGAAAAAGGTGTTATTCCAATTCATAGGAATTCAAAGGCTTTATGCACCGTTCTTTCCCAATTCACATTGTTTTTACAAAAAAGCAGAGGGAATTCCCTTTGACTGAACATTAGGCCCAAGATGTAGATGTTTGGGTGCAAGAAGTTTCCATAGAAAAAGAGCTGATCAATGTTCTGGTGTATTAGTGAGTCAAATTCTGACTTTTTCACTGAGCTGCTGTACATTTATTCTTCTCTCAGCAGATAGTAGTGGTTTTTGGTTTTGTTTTGTTTTTTTTTTCCCCACTGTGGTTTTGTTTCATTGGAATGTGAAGATTAGGTGAATTTTATTGAATGGTTGTCTCAGCAATAAATGCGATGGATGTCCCAGGAGCTCAGTCAGAGACTTCAACACATAAGAGCTGGGACTCCCAATGACCACATGCAAATAAATCTAGAGGATTAGAGCACAAGTGCTGTGAGGAGTGACTGAGGGAGCTGGGGGGGTTCAGCCTGGAGAAGAGAAGGCTGAGGGAAGACCTCGCTCTCTGCAGCTGCCTGAAAGGAGGCTGGAGCGAGGTGGAGGTTGGTCTCTTCACCCAAGTAACAGGCGATAAGATGAGGAAATGGCCTCAAGTTGCACCAGGGGACGTTTAGGTTGTATATTAGGAGACATTTCTTCACTGAAAGGGCTGTCAGGCCCTGGCACAGGCTGCCCAGGGAAGTGGTCGAGTCACCATCCCTGGAGGTGAATTTAAAAGACATGGAGATGCAGACCTTAGGGACATGGTTTAGTGGTGGACTTGGCAATGCTGGGTTAACAGTTCAACATGATGATCTTAAAGGTCTCTTCCAACCTAAATGATTCTATGATTCTATGGTCTTGGGCAGATGTCTTGGACGCGGCCATGTACAATAGGACAATGGTATGTGCTGAATGTTTCAGCTGTTCCTGTTCACTAACATCCTGAAAACATCTGACCCATAGGTTACTTGTGTGCATTTATTTCTGCACAGAAATTCCTGGAGAAGATCTGTTTCTTCTCAAAAGCTTTCCAACAAAATATTTTTTAAATGTAGAAATATGATTTCATACTATTTTTTAAATATATGTAGATATAAATTACATAAATATACTTGCAACATTTTATATATTTATAACTTTATAGGATAAGGCAACATACATCACTACAGAATAAACTGTTCTATTAAAAAATTGAAAAAGTAGGAAAAACCAAACTGAATCAGGTTCTAACTTCTCTAGCTGTAAAATGGTATGGGTTAGTTTTTATTGTCTTAATGACCTTACGCTAAAAAAAAATTCTTTTTCATTCATTGAGTTGAAATGCTTTATAGGACATATGCAAGAAAATATGATACTTGAGCTGTTTCAGTGTACATTAAGCTATTTTTTTGAGATACTGAGTAATTGCTACTCAGAAATTGTGAACACCAGCAGTTCTGAAGTTCAAAAGCTGACCTATCACAGCACTGCACAATAAGCATGTTTTCCTTCCTCCTCTAATGTTGGGTTTTGTATTGTCTACTCTGAAGGATACACCATGCCTTTGAATATATTCAGCAAAATTAATAAGTCCAATAAAGAAGCAGATAACCTTATCAGTATTTCCTTGTGTCGGATCGTAGACTGAGGAAATGAGCATTTGTATGAGCTTTTATAAAACTGTTTCTTCAATAATATTGCTGAGTATGTAATGGGAAATGAAAAAAGGAGATTGCTTGTGTAATGGAAATTTTCTGATTTGTATTCAAAATGCATGTTCATAGATACTTTGTAATATTTAACAGTTCTAGTGAGCAGCACCTTGTCTCTCAATACTCTGTAAACAAATGACCCACAAGCAGCTTGCAATAACTTAATGATCCATAAACAAGAAATATGTTGCAGTTTTTGCAAAAGTTTCAACTGAGATTTAAAAGAAAAAAGAAAAAAAAGATAAATTTAAGGTTTTAAATGTTTGCTTAGGCACCGTAGGGAGTGATTTATTTCTTTTTACAGTAAGCAAGTGTCCTGTTGGTCCTAGGGATGTCAAGAAGTTCTCTCTGTGGGAATGGTGTCAAAGCACTGGCACTGAAAAAAATATGTGGTATTGCAATATAATTCTTTGTACTCTTAGTACTGCAGGTGCTATGAGTAGAAAATGGAAGCAAAAATTATTGGTACAATATTAATGAAAGAAGAAAAGTGCTCTGTATATTTATAATGGTTTTCACCCAATGATCTCTTAGGGTTTTGTAAAAGAAATTGGATGACAATGCCACTACCCAAACAAACAGAAGTAGTAGCATTACTCAAGAACACACAATGAGTTGTTTTGGAACCTGGAATAAGGAAACAATTCTCCTGTCTGTATGTCCCATACTGTTGCATATTGCACTGCTAGTTCTGAGAGAATAAACTACCTATTAATTTGTTGTTGTTGTTGTTGTTTTTCCTGGGAAATCTTCAGGATAATTTGCCCTTGGAATATTTATTTTTGCTGGTATTTTACATATCCTCCCTTGAAATTTCAGATTCTAGTAGACATACCAGATCTCATGGTCTTTCTGAATTATAGCATGTAACCTGTGGTCATGTCCAATGATTATTTAAAATCTATCTAAGCCAGGGTTTAAGGGTCAAGTTTACCCAAGTAGGCTGTGCTAAAAATGTATCATGTATTTATTGTCTGGAGGTAATCTAAACAGTCTTTTTCTTAAAAGGAAAAGACGGATCTTTCCCCTCTAAATCCACAAGGCTATTTCTATAGAAATTTTCAAGCTTTATTTAAGGATACCATATATAATATCTTCATTTCTTCCCCTTTATTCCTCCTCATTTCCTAGCGTATTTCTCATCTACTGAAACTAATAAAGTGGTTTTTTATTGGTCAAGGTCTTAGGTTAATGATGATATCTTGAGTCTTCACCAGTGCCAGTTGTTAGAGATCAAAGATATTCTTTGGTCCATAATCACTAGTTATGAAATATTTTTTGAGAGCTCATCTGAGTCTGTTTACACATTCTAACAAGTTTCATCCATTTTGTCCAGAACAAACCCCATTTCAAATTTCTCCAAAGCAATGCTCCCATTTATGGCCTACATGTCTTTCCAGCCAATAAAAGGGGATGATGTAATGATCTCCAAGTCACACCTCTTCCTTTCTCCCACATTCTTTCTATTTAATATGAGGAAATTCTATTAAAAAAAAATCCTTATGATATGCTGTGACAGCTTAGGGCCAGATACTATCAATCACCTTAATTTGCCCAGGGAATGTTCACAATGTCCATCGGTTAAAGCAGGTGGTATTCTCTATGCTCAGATTACATGTCTGGACTTTTTTCACTATCAATGGAAAACCATAGGTACCTTCACAAAAGAACATTTAATTTTGATGACTAAGTAGACTACAAATATCCAATCTACGCCTCAAAAAGCCTCTTTTATGGATTCACATGGGCTTACTTACGAGGTAAGAGCCTATTCAATATAAAAAAAAGGATGATAGAATTTGGACAAGGTATAAAGAATACTCAATAATTTCCCAAAGTAATTCGTAGAAGTATTTCTTACTTGTAGCTGCCTACATCCCCAGGGAAAATGTATTGTGGTTATCCCATTTTACATTTCTCCCTTACTACATACATGGAATATGGACATGCAGAATGATAAAAAGGGGGGACCTTTCCATAGCTTGCACATGCGCCTTGTAGTCGGCCCAAGCTTATGCCAATAAAATTCCATGCTCTTTCATCATGTGCATAGATACAAACTAATACAATGGAGTATAGCAATAAAAGTTGACAGGGAAACAGAAATGGAAGACTTCAAAAATATTTTAGTGCACTGAGATGTCATTGGAAGGACAGTGGAAATGAGTTGCACAGTGGTTGTTAAGAAAGCAACAGCTGCACTTCTGTTAGAACCAGCATCAACACATGCAGCATCCGGCATTTTTCAGGCATCCTCATGATACCCCTGTTGATGATTTTTATTCCTGGAGGGTTGATGGTTAATCTGTCCTATTCATCATGGATAGTTCCTATAAATGATTTTAACAGCTTCTCTATGAGTCATAATACATGGAAAAGCAATAGGTTTCTATTTAAATTTCTGTTTAGATTTATGTTAGCGGTGGTGGATGCCCCATGCCTGGAGGTGTTCAAGGCCAGGTTGGACATAGCCCTGGCCAACCTCGTGTAGATCCAGGCCTGGAGGTTGGTGTCCCTGCCTGTGGCAGGGGGGTTGGAACTCTGTGATCCTTGGGGTCCCTTCCAACCCAGACCTTTCTATGATTCTATGTTAAAAAGTGTACGTTTTAAGTGAAATTAAAGAATCACTGCCTACCTGTTTGACAGAATCAGTCTCAGGAGATCATTGGTTCCAGCACCCTGCTGAAAGCTGGGTCAACTAGAGCACATTGCCCCAGGCTGTGTCCAGTCACATTTTGAATATCTTCAACCATGGAGACTCCACAACTTCTCTGGCCTACCTGTTCCACTATTCAATTACCCAAGCTCCAAGCTCTTAATCGTTTTGCTAGCCCTTCACAGGACTGTCTCCAGCATGTCCACTTCTCTTTTGCACAGGTGAGTAGAGGGGAAGGATCCATTCCCTTGATCCGCTGGCAATGATTTTCCTAATGCAGCCTGGGATGTTGTTGGCCACCTTTGCTGCAAGGACACACTGCTGGGTCATGTTCAACTTGTCCACCAGAATCGCCATGTCTTTTCCTGCCAAGCTGCTTTCCAGTCCTTCATTCCCCAGTCTGTACTGGTGCATGGGGTTGTTTCTTCCCAAGTGCAGGATTTGACATTTCCCTTTGCTGAACTCCATGAGATTCCCTTTGGCCCAATTCCCCAGCTTGTCAAAGTCCCTCTGAATGGTAGCACAACCATCTTGCATATACCCTTCCAATTTTGTATCATTTGCGGACTTGTACTCTGTCTTTTTAGCTTGGTTGTTAAAGATGTTTAACAGCTTTGGCCCCAGTAGTGACCCTCGGGGTACACCACTACTGACTGGCCTTTATGTGCACTTTTTACCCCCAGTCACGATCCTCTGAGTCTGGCAGATCAGCTGCCTTTCAATCCATCGCACTGTCCACTTACCTAGTCTAGACTTTATCTGTTAGTCTATGGTGATGTTAGAGCAGGCAGCATCAAAAACTTTTCCAAAGTTAAGATAAATATCCACCGCTCTCCCCTTCTCCACTGAGCTAGTCACTTCATTGCAGAAAGCTATCGGGTTGAGGAGGAATGTTTTCCCCTTCATAAATCTGTGCTGACTATACCCAATCACCTTCTCATCCTTCATATGATTGGAAATGGCTTCCTGGGTGATTTGCTCCACCACCACTGCAGGGATCTAGGACAGACTGACCAATCTTTACTTCCCTGGATCCTCATTCTGGCCCCTTCTGGAATATGAGAGTGATATTTGCTCTTTTCCAGTCCTTAGGGACCTCTCTCAATAGGCATGACCTTCCAGGGTAGTCAAGACTGACCTCACAGTGACATCAGTCATCTCCTTCAGTACTCATGGTACATCTTGTTAGGTCTCATGGACTTGAGCATCTTCAGTTTATTTAAATGTTCCCTAAACTGTTTCTCCTCCACCGAGGGTGAGTCTTCCCTGCTCCAGATTTTCCTTTTGGTCTCGAGATCTGTGACCGTTGAAGGCAAATCTTACCAGTAAAGACCAAAGCAACGGTGGCATGGAGCTTCCCCAGCCTTGTCTGTGTCATCTGCTACCAGGTCCCTTACCCCATTCAGCAGCAGGCCTGCATTTTCCCTGGTCTTCCTTTTGCTGCTGATGCACCTGTAGAAGCCCTTCTTGCTGACCTTCGTGTCCTTTGTCAGAATCAACTTCCACATGGACTCCTAACCCTGATTCCTGCATGCTCTGACAGCGTCTCTATATTCCTCCCGGGTACCCATATATGCAAACTGATGACAACTATCATTTGTACCCTTCTATTTTACTTATTTTCATAAATTCAGACCATATCAGGTCTATGAATATGAAACATTGTTTTTATCATGATTTATTAGGATACTGACGTCATAAGCAGCCCTGGGCAAGAACTGGATATTCTGCTTTGCACAGTTAGTTCTTTTTGCTACTTCTGAAATGGTTTTCTGTTAAGTGAAACTGTAAAAAATAATGTTATGAGGGCATCAAAAAAGCTATCACAGAAAAATTCCTTTATTTTGTCTTTCTTAAATTTAATATTTTTCTTCATAACATTGTTTTCTTTCTAGAAAGCAATCTCAAATAAGAAGATGGAAATATTCTGAGAGATGAGGAAAAAAATGTCATTGAAATTGGCAGTTTCAAAAAAGGCGTTAATTTTTAATGTTAATGGTATTGTCTCTTTAATGTATATATATAACCAATTTTCAGTAAGAATGACTTAAGAAGAAAGTCCATGGCTATAATACTTGTGTTCCAAATCATAATTTAAGACTAACATCAGCAGACTCTTCTTCATGTCCTTAATAATCTTCTTTTTTCATAAACATTTCCTTCCCTTTGAAGATTTGCAGTGCAATAGAAAAGCACACTGTGATAATTTACTTCCATATATACATTTGTATAGGTACATAGGGATATAAGCTTCAGTATTCTAGCAATTCTAGCTATAATTATAGGTATAGGTAGATGTTTAGTCTTTTCTTATTGAAAAGAAGGATTTTTGCAAACTACTAAAGCATTGTCCTCTAACCTAATTCCTGAAATACTGTAAAACATAATAGACAGGGTCTGTGCCTGTAGGGAGAATTTCTTTTCATCCCAACTTTCCGTGTCTTCCTAGGGCATGTCGTCTTCCCCCTCAGAAACTTTCCTTGACTCTTCCAGTTTTCTCCTCCTCAACTGTGCTTAATTCATTTCTCATCTGCGCTGCAGCCCTATGGCACTTATTCTGCCTCCATCTCAGAGGTTCGTAAGTCAGAGTCTTTAAGTAACTGTTTTTCTAAGCCAAGCCCATGCAACTGACATGTCCTGCTTGGGGGAGTATTCCTTCCCTGCATGTTTTATAACAACCCACAGTTTCAATGATTTTGCCATTTTACAGGCTTTTGCCAAGTTCTCTGTCTTTTCCGGTTCTGTAACTTGCACTGTTTGTCAGACTGGTTCAAAATAAAAAAAAGGATTTCTAGGGCCATCCTAGGTTCTCATTACTGGTGCTGAGAAAGGCTGCTTCCTTGTTCTTCACAGTGCAAGTTTAATTTCATCTTTCATGACTGAATCAGAAACAAAGGTGTACCTTCTGATGTTTGTGTTTATTGAGTTGTCCTATTGATTTCAGTTTAAGGGCACCGCAAACTATTTTCTATGTAAGGGTACCAGAATGCCCTTGATATATGGCAGTAAATTGAAGACAAAAGGAACTGTGAAATAGATTGTGTTTAGGCCACATTCATGTATGAGAATAAAGACCCAATCGCTAAAAGCTTGGCTCATTTTCCATATTTGGAGGTCATTCTGAAAGTTTTGCACTGAAGTTAAAATCAGGTTGCTTAAAGAGTACAACTGCAAAGGATATAAAGCTGTTTCAGTGGTTCCCAACCTGTAAGACATGCCTCACTGGTGAGGTGTGAGCATATTACAGGCAAGACATAGGGTAGAGAGAGCCTCAGAAGATGACACTTGTCATCCTCTGTGATCCTGACTTGAGTGACTGTACCATGCTCCTCAAACCTGGAGCTCAGCAGGGCATCGGTGCAGGCTCTGAAGACCATCAAGCTGGTTCGTGCAGATTTATTACTTCCCTTCCAATGTTGTACATGCTACAGCAGATCATCTACTAGCAAGCACCAGCACTAGCAGCACAGCAATGAGTGGCACGGAGAAGTAAATGGAAGAAAAATGAGAGAAGCTGACACCATATATGCCACTTTTTTCCCCACAAGGATCTCAGCTACAAAACCACTGAGAATCTCATCAAAATATACCCTTCTGTGCTGTTTCCTAGCCTTTGCTGAACCCAATTTGGGTTCAGCATTTGGGAAATTCAAGCTACCAGCATTAGTTTCTGCAATGTTACTATACCCTGGTAGGTCACATGAAGATGAAAGTGTTCCTGCTTACTGTTGTTAGTCATCCTGTTGTATCTTACCAGGGTTCGTATGCCTTGAAACATTGATACATCAACGTTCGTTTTTACTTCCTAAAATACTGGACATTCTGCTTTTCTTGGCTGTGCATCTGTTGGTTTAATTAAAAAAAAAAAATATGCCTGTGGAAAACACAGATCAAGCTGATCTAAGATGCTCATGACCTCAGATACCTACATGCTGGTATCTAAAGAAGCTAATCTCAGAGATCCAAGTCAATCTCTTCAAAATCCTTGTACGAACATTTCCTGAATGAAAACATTTTAGCAAGGAACTGAAAGCAGGAGATTTAACTTAGATGCCCTGAACTGGCTGTTTTCCTGTGGTTAGACAGATATTAGTAAACTAAATGGGCCCAGGGTGTGGAGTTTGGTGGTGTCTTACGAGTGTCTGTACTGTGGAGCTCCTAGTCCAGTCTCTAAAACAGCTAACCAGACTAACGCTTTCCCAGGTAACACACAGGCCAAATTCAGTGGGATAGCATGTGCTAAGAACAACTCTCGCTAAAATGTTACTATCCAGCCACCCTGTTTTGATGGCCAGGAGAGTACAGAGGGGTTTTTCAGTGGAGGTATGGAGAGCCTAGTGTGACTGAGTTCCTACCTTAAGAAGCTGAGATCCTTGCAGTTCAGTGTGGCAACACCAGGACAGCATCTGAAGGCATAATGGCAGTAATTTAGTAACTAAAAGGAACCTAGTCACCATTTGTCCCAACCTTCTCCCCAACCCTTGAAATGCCGTCATAATAGTAACATGCATATAACCCCATTTTCCATCTATTTAGGTAGAGATTTTTTTTTTCCTAAGCTTGACACACACCTGTTTCCTAACTCATTGCAGGCAAAGTGATAATGAGAAATTCAAAGCTGCTCAAACCCATTTGCATTTATTTAGTGTTAATTACATCCCGCAAAATAGGTCCACCTGAGGCTCCTTTTGTATCTGAACCTTTGTGTCCAAAGATGCTGATCTCTTCCATCGCATTTCAGAGTCAAGCAGCCAACAAAAGGTCAAAAGACCACTGAAGCCTTCTTAGCCAATCCTCTAGCTAGTGTGGACAAGATCTCTGGAGCTAACAGCACACAAAGGAATGCGATGATATTGTCTTTGGATGCTTTTGAACCCACCAGCCAGATACCACCAACCTTTTACATCTGGGTCAAAGGAGGGTGAGATTGAAATTAGTTCTTCCACATCTGTAGCGGTATGCACTTTTTTTGCACCTTGAGATTTAAATGTATGACCTGTTTAAGTGCATTAATCTTTGCAGACCATAGACTGAGAGAACCATTACAGTACAGCAGTTTTCCCAGTAGCTCAGGAGACAGGAAAATGGAAGGTAAGAGTTCAGCTGATGCCTTCATAAAGGTGTTTTTTACCCTCTGTCCCTGAGACGCTATGACTTTCCACCATCAAATATGAGCAATGGATGGTGAAGTAACCATCAGTCAATGTTTACACAGTCCTTTGAAGCTGGGAAAGGTTTTCCCATTCTGCTTCTTTTTCTTTTTTTTTCTTTTTTTTTTTTTTTTAAATTTTTTTCTCCCCAACTTCTGGCAGGCATGTAAATGGGACATTTTCACCCAAAGCACTATTTTAGCTTTTTATTTTATGAAGATAAATTAGACATTTTGTTCTATTCTCTAAAAAAAATAATTAAAAGAATAAAATGTCTGATTTGATTCCTAATATGCAGTGAAAGCTTAAGCTGGCTAATAATTGTTAATATACTACTTAAGGCTTCCTCTGACTCACAGCCAACTGCAGAGGGCAAGTCAAAACAGCCTTGGATAAATAATTAAAGCATTTAAAGACGTTAGGCTTATATTTTGATCCTAATCTTTAGCTGGTATAAATCTGCTCAGCTCAATGGAACGGGTGGAGTTGCAGAAACTGAAGAATGGGTCCTATTTTCAAGAATTCCCTAGGTCATAAGTGAGTAAAATTTGTTTTTATCAATATTTCTAAATCTAGTTATTTATTTGTCACTGACTGGTATTTTCTGAAACATTTTTTGAATGGGAATAAACATAGATTATTACCCTCTCATTTCTGTACCCACCGCAAAGGTGAATTCTTGTAGTGCTGGGACAGGGATAATTTTCTTTTTAACCATAGATCTATCTCATATAACTTTAGCCATCTGCTAGACTGACATACACATCTGACCTAGTCACCCTGGGCTCCTTTTAGGATCACTTGTGATGAAAAGACACTTCAAAGATTTAATTCGCCTTTCTTCTGGTAAACACCTAAAATATTTCTGACAACCTGAGATCTAGAAGTGTGTTTCTCTGCCTACTGACTATAAATGAGAGAATATAGTTAATTCACACATTATCTTCTATATTATTATGTCTAAATAAAGGTGAGATGAATCTTTTGCCATCGAGCAAGTTTGTCAGTTAAATGCACTCTGGCTAACACAGGGCCTCTGCACAAAAGGGTGTAATTTAAATGAGGCTTCATCGTTCACCAGAAGAGACAACTGATGCAAAAGTCTACTGCATAGTAGTAAGTTCCTCTCTCAAACTGACTACGCAACAGGCACGTTGCAACTTTCACATCCTTCTGTTTGTTTTCCTTCTTCCAAAGTTATTTTTTCTTTGTTCAGTCAAAATGAATATAATTTTCCCCACATTTATCAGGTACGCTGAATACCAGTGAGGATTTCCTGATCCCTGCTGCAACATCAGTTAAGTGTTCAAGGCCAGGCTGGACGGGGCTCTGAGCAACCTGGTGTAGTGGGAGGTGTCCCTGCCCATGGCAGGGGGGTTGGCACTAGATGATCTTCAAGGTCCCTTCCAACCCAAACCATTCTGTGATTCTATCAGAATCTCTAAGGGCAGTGATCAGGTGAGCGGGATGTAGACTAGAATAGGACCAGTGACAATGTAATTCCATTATCCCATAATCATTTCCCCATCGAGAGGAATAACAGGAGTCTGCCAGTGCCCAGAAAATGGCCAAGACTCCCTGCTTCACCTTGCCTGCAAATCTTGATTGGCTACTATTATTACTATGTGGGGTAAAAACACTGAATAAAAGAACTGCTGCTCATAGAAGTGACCTTTTTAGTGGTCACCACCATTTAGGTAGAAACAGGATTAGAGAACTTCGATCTCCAGGGCTCTCCATCCCATCTTCATCCTTCCTGTGTTGCCTGAAAACCTCTAGTCTTTACAGAGGCAACACTCAGTTTTTCCTGCAGTCCTCTGAGTGTTTGAGCTACTTGTGCTCTGACAGCCTTAAGGAGAATGTATCAGCTGCCAAATGGAGCTGTTTTTGCTTTAGGGCTCTACACACTGCTGTTGCTTAAATTGTGGTCTACAAGGAGAATTCAGAGCAAAAATAAAATGAGATAGGCCTGCTACATTACTGGAAAGTTGAGATGCCTTAAGATAGTGGGTTCTGGGGTCAGAGCGCTGTTTTTTGTTTGGCAATGAGCATTCTTCATTCAACACTTAGTATGTTTATTATGTAAGAGAAATAAACCCAAAGGAGTTTAGGAAGGTGGCCGACATATATATATGGTCACATATGGTCAATATGACTGTAAGTTTAACCAAAATACCGTAAACTTTTTGTACTAGTTATACAGATCAGAATTACAACATATAAGAATAATTAAAATCTGTTTGTTTTTTTTTTTTTTTTTTTTTTTGTGCAAACACATATACCATTCCTCCCATACATGTCAATTACACTGTCCACCTAAACACATACAAACATGCATACAGGGGTTGGACCTTTTCTGAATAGTTATTATCCCAGGTGATTAGATCCAGGAAAGCGCAACTGGATCTGAACCCGGAAGTGTACGTTAGTCTGACAGACAACCAAAGTTATATGAGATGGATCCAAATTAGAAAATGTAGTTGTATCTACTTTGGTACTACCTGAATCCACCTCTGCAACAGATACGGAAATGAGAGGGTATAAAGGAAACATTATATTCATATTTATCAAATCCATTGAAGAGAACTATATACACCCACTGTTACTAAAGATTCTCAATGAAAACTCAGAAGCATTTAATTCCCATCTCTGACAAGTATTTACTGCAGAAATTATAAATACAAAGGATTCTGAAATTTTCACAATTACAGTTTCTGAAATTTCTGTTTGGGGAAAATCTCTCAAACATGGTGTTATTTCCCCTATATCCCAGTGTTTGCAATCCTACTATGTATTTAGGAGTCACACGAAGTGAGTTGGGAGTCAGCCCTATGCACAGATCTGTAGAGCTCTGTGCCTACCTGTAGGCATCTACATAAGACCCAGCTGTCTAAGCTTCCATTATAGTCAGTAAAGATCTCATTCGTATCAAAGGAGACCAGAAAGTGGGTCAGCTTACTTATAAGCAAACACTTCCATTTGGTCAACTGAATCTCTATTTCTAGACTCAATGAATTGCCTTGGTTAGATTTCCACTGAGTATTGTGAAAGCTTGCTCTCTCGTAGACACCTATGGATGTTGAACCTGGGGCTCAAATCTCTTGTCTAAACATCGGCTTCTACTGCCGTTTTAGAAGTGACACATGCCCAGACATAACAGACATGACACAGTACCTAAGCTGGAACACAGGTAGAATATCTTAGGACATCTCAAACACTGATGTTTACGTAGCTGAATCCTAGGTCTATATTGAGGGATAGTCAAGCTGTAGATGAGTCCCATTCTTACCATTGCCACTTTACGCTCTCTGAGGAGAAGAGCCACAGTGAATGCTACCTATAAAGAAAAGATAGAAGGAAGAGGGACAAAACAGACTGGAGAGAAGACCAATGAAGACATAATTATAGTCTACAAATACCAGAGGTCAGATATAAAGACACAAAAAACCCCCGTTCCCCATATTCAATGAGTATGGGAGAACTAATTATGAACATAAGCTGCAGTATAGGGATGTCTTTCTAATGAAATGGATCATTGCAAAAGAGAGTGGATCACAAGGAAAGGTTGTAGTGTGCCCATGCCTGGAAGCTTTGGTGAACAGGTGGAGGGCATGGACTGGGTTTCCTCCTGAGGTCTCTTCCAGCTCACTTCTAATGATAATATGACTGTATTTTTCTGTGCTAGGGAATTGGAAAATGATCTCAGTGGGTGGAAATGGACTTACCCCCATCACATAGGCCTCCTGACACCACCAACAGAATTTTAAATGAGGAGCTTGACAGTCTGAAGTTCTTTAATAGGGTTTTGCTGCCAAGGGGCCCAACATGCTTCCCATAATGAGGCAAGGGTAGGAGGAGAGAAGAGGGAAATTCCTCCATTCTTTATATTTCCATAGTATTTTGTAATTAATTTGATGCTTTTACAGAAAATTAATTGGTTTTTGATAATGAAATAGAAAGGACTAGCCAGACATTGGCAAATTAAAAAAAAAAAAATCACTGCCTAATAGCCCCCACGTCAGACCGATAATGCTGTCTCCCTCAGGTGCTTCGGAAAAAAATAGCCCAAGAGGAGACACTGTGAAAGTACTTGTCAATTGAAGGGTTAATCTGCCTTCCTTCCCCACTCCCCTGCTCCCTCACAACTAGAGCTAAGCAGATTAATTAAAACTTAAAAGGATTCTGATGTAGTTATGAGTAAGAAAGTGAAGTGCTGCAGCCTCACGCCTATAATTCACCATTGCAGAGTGATACTTGGACAGGCCGATCTGTAATTAGCTTATGATGTAGTATGTTCCCAGCAATTCTTCAAAACCCGTCTCTTTTAGGTTTTTCCCTGCCTTACCTGTCCTGCCTTCTCATCCCATCCAAGACAAAGGCATTTAACTGTGGTAAATACTGATTTGTAAGATGACAGCTGTGGGTCAAACAGGAGGCTGATAAATAGGCTCTGTAAACTCAACAGGTATCCTCTCTACTTCATCTGTCATCCCCTGGTGAAACAGAAAGCCATTCTATAATATTTCTACTTAATATTTCATTTTTTCCCCAATATATTATCAGTGGAAAAGCAGCAAGAGGGGAAAAAAAAAAAAAAGAGATCCACAGTCATGAGTATCACCCCCTTCCCCTCAAAGTACTATCGAGTGGAGCAAGTTATTTATTTTCCACACAGAGCAGTTAAATTCCCACATTGTTTAGTATAGGAAATTATAAATTTCTGTTGTCATACCTTTCAGCCATCAAGCCCATGAACCAAAAGTACGTTTCAACCTGTGTGGAGACCTGTTACAAAAACTATACAATTAGTTGAATGTCCTAGAAAATATCTAGAAGAAAATACTTATATGCACAATGTTACGTGTTAGCTCTTTGCATAGAGGTAATTTGCAATCTATGAAGCTAATCCTACCCTTTGGATTTTAGTAGTAAGCTCCAAATAGAAGACATATTGAATACACCTGTAATGGCATTCATAATACTAACTGGACAGATTGGGCCCTACTGTGGGGTGGAATATACTGGACATTTAATTTAGGAAGGTAGAAGTTCAGCAGCCAGATAGTGTTGAAAATAACCACTGAGAAACTTTTTTAAAAAATAGGGGTAGTGTTATTTCATGCTCTATATTAATGGTTAAAACGTTCACTGAGGCTTTGGAGAATGCTGGTTTATTCGTTTCTTCATTGGAGGGAGCACCTATATGCTACATTAGTTGCACTTTAGGGTCAGGAGTCTGGGGACACCCAGATATAGAACTGGATCCCTTGGCAATGGGATCACCTCTGAACTTTAAATGATCTTTGTGCCTGTCTTTAGGTACCCACCTTCCAAAGGTTTGCTCTGGGTTTGCAGCAGCTGGTAGAAGCAACAAAGTGGAATTTGAGTGGAAGTCTGACGGAGCAAATCCTAATTCTTTTAAAATTACGCTCAGTCTTAAATACTGATGGACTCAGCAGGTTGGATGTGCAGCAGCACTGAGTGTGTCTAAGCACTGGTTTAGGGATCAGCTTAGTTGTCTCAGCATAGGTATCTGCAGGGCTGGGAGTCAAGACAAGTGCAAGGGGCTGACGGACTGAACGCGTGAGGAACAGCGATCTGCACAATTCCCGAGTGACAACAGAAATCAGGCACCCTTGGGTGACCCAAATGCACCAAACACCTGTGGGACGGCAACTGCATTAAACCCACAAAAGGCATAATAAATAAATAAAATAAATAAATCAATAAATCGGGCCAGCTGGGCTCCCGATGCCTTTCCGACTATCAAGGGGAATTAAGCATCTGCCCAGAAATCCCTCAAAGCACTCAGTTCAGTTTACAACGCCATTTGATAGGCAGCAAGTCCCAACCGCTGCTCCAGAGGTGGTAAGGTCTCCCAGAAGGCCTGAGTTCAGCCTAGCTGCCCGCTGCAGATGTTCGGGATACCTTTGGCATCTCAGATTACACTTGGTGTCTCCATGAGGCACCTGAACTCAGTCTGGAATGCTTGTCAGTGACCAAAAGACCTTTGTAAATCAACTCAGGCTGGATAATTCATGTACGAAGCGATGGGCTGAACCAGCAGATTCCTTCACTGACATTTTAAGGTGGATTCAGAGATTTCAGCTCATGTCATGTTTCTGATATTCAATGGTAAAAGAAAACAAAAAAAAGCTTTCCAACAATAAGAGGGTTTTTTTAGGATGAATCAGGAGAGAACAAAAATAGAAAGGAGAGATACTTTCTGTTTCTCTTCTAGGATCTAAATTCCAGAAACATCACGATGCATTTGCTAATGACCTCCTGCAGCTGCCCCGTTTCCTAATGAGAGACCAGCAGACTTTTTGGAACCAAAAAGCCCAATATAGAGGAAAAACCACGACCACTTTTACACAGTGGTGTACTGACGGATCCTGAGAGAAGTAGGCGTCGCACAGAGTTAACAGTCTTTAGGGAAGCCGGATGCTTTGTCCATACAATCTGGGTAGATGTAATATTTTTGCTCTCCTATCCAGTGTCTGAGCCCGTTGCCAGGATTCCCGTTCGCCCCTTAGCTCTGTCTGTAAACATACATTATCAGTAAGCATGGATTTTTCAAATTTTGGGCCTGGGATCATGCGGAGGTCGGCTGTATGAGAACAGATGTGTATATTCTTAGTGTATTTCATCCTACATGTCTATAGGTCTGATTCATAACCTTTTCTGCTTATTTGCTATACACCAGTTCCTAGATGAGCTAGTGATAAGGTTCTTCCAAATTTCTTTTTAGCAACTATCACTTCAAAATTAACTGTTTATGAAACCAATTATTGATTTTTCCCCTTTTAATAGCTGCTTTTTTTTTTTTTTTTGTCATTTGGTTTCATTTTTTTATCTTCAAACTTTTCTTCCTATAATTAATCAAATTATTTTCTTATTATTTCTAGTTTCCTTATTTATACTCACACAGTTTACATTACTGACACATTAGAAATTGTTATTTAGATCTTTAAATAACAACAGGAAAAAAAAAAAAAAAGGAAAAAAATCCTGTGCATATGTTCAGCTTTTATGGCATAAATTCTGCCAATTGCCAGGGAACTGCTCCCACATTTAAAGTTGACTCTCTGCATAGTATTTGAGAAAATGCATCTGTTTTGGTTCTCTTATAAAAATTGTGATCATTTTTTGAGGCACTCTTGTTCTCTTCATTTATTTCCTGAGCTGTGAAATTCGTCAGGAAATGGCTCAGGCATCAAGACAGTTCCTTTTGCAGGTATGATGAATGTTACTCTGATTTGATCGACTTTTATACTTTTGAAATTTTTATTTGGCTACTGCAGCTTATGTTTCTACCTCTCTGCCAGAATGAAATACACTCAGGAAATTCATTCTTTACCATCATACCTATGTAGTTGGAAAAAGTTTTGAACTATTAGAATTATTATTGCTTCACTCTGGGTACCTGTGAGTGCCCCAGGAAAAAGTAATTGACATCAGACTGTGAAATCAGAAGGACTCGCATGTGCTGTGAGTGATTCCCCATGTAAGCCCATCGCTAACCAGCAACAACATCAAGATATAACTGCTTATAACTGTGAGCACATTTTTGTGCAGTTCAAATCAAAAGAGGGATAATTTTTTATTATTATTTTTTTAAACCAAGGATTTCTTCTAGGTCCCTGACATCTCACAAATAAAAAAATCTATTTTTTTGTTTAGGAAGCATTTAGTAGAAGTGCACAGTGGTGGGTGCATAACACAATGGATATGCAATCATCATTTTGGCTTTTCTAGATGATAGTGATGAAAGAGTTTCCGACAGGACCACTTCTGGTGGCTGTAGTTCCAAGTTCTTCTGGCAGGAAAGATCTTCCCATAGGATCACAGGCATCTCACGTGTTCCTCACCATGTTCGCCGAATACTGCTGCAGAAAGGATGAGCCACAGAGGTTTGTACTAGATCAACAGCACCACATGAAAACATAGAATACGCTTACAATTTTAAAAATATTTCCTCTTACCCCAGGGCTAAAAATTTTAGACTAATTCTCAACTGGTTTGTAAAAGAAGATGTATTCAGTAAGACCATAGAGTATATAGACAGTTTTTTGGTCTCCAGCAATGGCCAGTAATGACTGCCTGGAGCATAAAAAAGAAACTATACATTGATGTTCCCACATTTTAGCTTTCCAGTTTCCTGCAATCTGTGGGTATACAATTTCCTGACCTGGGGGTTATTTCTTTGTCTATTGTAGTCTATGAAGGTGTCGTGGTTTAATCCCAAACAGTAACCGGACCACGCAGCCGCTTGCTCACCCCTCCTCTCCCCCGTGGGGTGAGGAGGAGAAATGGAGAGAGAGCGGGAGCTCACGGGTTGAGATAAAAACACTCTACAGAGCCAGCAAAGGAAAAGATAAAAATATACTACTACTACTAATAATGTAAAAGGATAACAGAATATATAAAATGAACAATGCACAATTTCTCACCACC
>KL258456.1:51557-79582 GCA_000699545.1 Podiceps cristatus
CTGTACCCTCCCAAGTATCTGAACCTGCTCGTTAGCAAAACTTGGGAAACTGCAAGATGTCCTTGGTCGTTCAGCAGCAGCGAACACCAGCAACGTGCTATCGCCTTGTTTCACATACCAACTCCAAAACACAGGAGCTGCTGCAGACAAAAACTAGCTCTGTCCTGGCTGAAACCAGGACTGAAAGGTTTTCCTTCCATGTTTGTATCTAATTGCTTTATGAACGCATGAAAACTTACGACATTCACAACATCCTGTGGCAATGAGTTTCATAGTTTAATCATGTGCCGCATGAAAAAATACTTTCCTTTAATCATTTTGAGCCCACCTTTAGATAACTTTATTTGATACCTCCTAGAATTTGTATTGCAAGAAATAGCAAATAATTGTTCTTTCTTCACCTTCTCCATGATTGTCATGATTTCACAGACTTCTGTCATATTCTCAAATGATTAATCTTTCCAAGAGTTTTATTTTAGTTTATTTCTCTTTACCTGGAACCCTTTTCATAACTTTAAGCATCTTCATAGAATCATAGAATCGTAGAATGGTTTGGGTTGGGAGGGACCTTAAAGATCATCTAGTTCCAACCCCCCTGCTATGGGCAGAAACATCTTTCACTAGATCAGGTTGCTCAAGGCCCTATCTAGCTTGGCCTTGAACACTTCCAAGGATGGGGCACCCACAGCTTCTCTGGGCAACCCATCAGTGCCTCACCACTCTCACAGTGAAGGATTTCTTCCTTAGACCTCATTCAAATCTACCCTCTTTCAGTTTAACGCCATTACCCCTTGTCCCTTCACTACATGCCCTTGTCAGAAATCCCTCTCCAGCTTTCCTGTAGGCCTTCTTTAAGTATTGGAAGGCTGCTAGAAGGTCTCCCTGGAACCTTCTCTTCTCCAGGCTGAACAAGCTCAACTCTCTCAGCCTGCCTTCATAGCAGAGGTGCTCCAGCTCTCTGATCATCTTTGTGGCCTTCTTCTGAACTCGCTCCAACAGGTCCATGTCTTTCAGAGCAGGAGGCAGCACTCCGGGTGGGGTCTCACTGGAGCGGAGCAGAGGGGCAGAATCCCCCCCTCGACCTGCTGCCCACGCTGCTGGGGATGCAGCCCGGGATAAGGTTGGCCTTCTGGACTGCAAGTGCACATTGCTGGGCCATGTTGAGCTTCTCATCAACCAACACCTCCAAGTTCTCCTCACAGCTACTCTCAATCCATTCTCCACCCACCCTGTATTTGTGCTTGGATTTGCCCTGACCCATGTGCCAGGACCTTGCACTTGGCCTTGTTGAACATCATGAAGTTCACCTGGGCCCACCTCTCAAGCCTGTCAAGGTCTCCCTGGATGGCATCCTGTCCCCTCAAGTATGTCCACCGCACCACTCAGCTTGGCGTTGTCTGGAAACTTGCTGAGGGTGCACTTGATCCCAGTGTTTGTGTCACCAACAAAGATATTAAACAGCGCCAGCCCCAACACCGACCCCTGAGGAACGCCACTCATCTCTGGTCTCCACTTGTCCTTCGAGCCATTGACTGAAGCTCTTTTGAGAGTGACCATTCAGCCAGTTCCTTACCCATCCAGTGGTCCATCTGTCAAATCCATGTCTCTCCAATTTAGAGACAAGTATTTTGTGTGAGACTGTGTCAAATGCTTTGCACAAGTCCAGGTAAATGACGTCAGTTGCTCCTCCCTTATCCACCAATGCTGTAATCCTGTCATAGAAGACCATCATTTATATTTATACTAAATGTATCTTGTACAGTTATTTACCCCTGTTAAAAATGATAACACCATTTTATCATTCTGGTACAGGAGCATTTTACACCCACTTTTGACTACAAAGATGTGAGACTGTGGAGAGTTTGGTTCTCCACATTCAGTAAATACTAAGCAGGTTCAATTTATCATGGAAAAAATGTATTGACTTACAATGAATTCTGGGTTCCATTTTTTTAAAAAAGAATTTATTTAATATTTGGTTTGATTATTCCATCTGATGTTCTCCAGTCTGGTAGAGAGAAAACAATATGTTCTGCTAATGACTATGTTTTTAATGTCTGATGAATTTTCTTCTCTGAAGGAAGGACACTGCTCTTTCAAACTCAGCAGCTGAATAGATCTATATGCCCTCCGGCAGAATGTTGCCAGGATAATGACACAGCTAATGTAATTAATTAACCCTTTTGAAGTCTTAATGTTTCAAAATTTCAGGTAATGGTGTTTAGGTAGCAATTTTATTTTATTTTCTTTTATTTGGACTTACGTAAGATTGCAATTTGATACCTAAGCTGAAACTCCCCCCACCCCAAAAAGAAAAAAAGAAAAAAAGAAAGGAAAACAACCCCATCTCATCACTCTAAATAAAAAAAAACAGGATAAATTAAGTAAATAGAGAATTGTTAAGCTACATACTTATTAAAATTGCTTTTGCCATGTCATATGTTAAAGCATAAAAAACCCAACACAAACGTTCTGCTTTGTAAAAAAAAAAAAAAAAAAATTGCTTTGGTTGTGAAGCTTGAAACATGGTTCAAAACCTAGATGTGCTATGGATTGCAAATCACAGTGTGACCTTGGCTGCAACACTTAATTGTTCTGTGCCTCATTCCATGATCTTTAAAAAAGGCACCAATATCATTTCCTTATCCCTGATTTTTATCTGCCTCATTTATTCAGACTACAGATGGAACAGAGTCTGGACTTTTTTATGGTAGGAACAGTACTTTTAGTACAGTGAACTTCTGGACTTGGTATAAACCTTTTTTTACAGAGTCCTACCGATGAGATGACACTCGGTGTTGATAAACAATCCTAGGCTACTAAGCAATTTGAAGTTCCAGTTTAATTCTGTTCAAGTAAGGTGACTAAAATCCTGGTTTGATTTATATCGGTGAAAATCGAGAATAATTCTGTTGAGCTCTCAGAGGTCTTTCTCATTTACACTGAAGTGACAAAAACTTGCATTATTTTCTTTCAGTTTTATTGTGGAACTGAAATTAAAGCGTCTGTTACTTTATGATTGTATTTGGTGCCTTTTTTAATCCATGTAAAGCAGTTTCAGTGTTGCCACTGAAGATGACATTCTCCGGCAAACAAACTGGTGAATTCAGAGTCTTTGTGTAAATGAAAACTTTGGTCTGCTACGAGCTGCTCTTTTAGAGAGCTGCATCTCCTTCTCCGCCCAGTTTTATTGCCTTCTACCTGGTATTTCAACTGGGAAATTATAAGTGTTTACAGTCATGATTGTCCAGGTCCTGAACACCAAGAAATCTCTGTGAAGTCTCCTGTTATGCTCAAATCTTTTCCGTCTCTAATAATGCTGTGTGTAATAGTAGCAGCAGGACTAGAAGCGTAACTGGGGAAAGATAGATATATGCTTTAGCTCTCTTTTCATTTTACGTATCTGAAAAATCATGGAACGATGCAAATGATATTTTCTTCCTCAGAATAAGGTTATATTTTTAAAAAGGGTAATTAAAATGTCAAACATCTGGACTTCATTTTGATAATATCAAAGTGTATGATTTTAACCTTTTTTTTTTTTTTTTTCCTGTAAAATTAACAGAAACCAAAACAAGCCATTTCATAATAAAGATCAGTCAAATTATTGGTTTAAAATTAATATAGTTATGTTCATTTTAGTTTATTCTGCTAAAAAATCTTCAGGAACAGGTTAAAGTAGGATGTAGGAGAAAACATAGTGATGCTGCCAAACTTGTTTTTCTTTTTCAGCATTGGGCCAAGAGATGATACAAGGAGCAGACAGATGTTAAACTTCTTGAGTTGAAAATGTGAGAGGCATTCAGCCACCTTAATGGAGGCATCTAGTATCGTTTTGGATACCGTGAGATATCCTGCTTGGCCTCCAGTTGCTACTTCAGAGAGGCATGAATTCCCATAGGTCTTCTGGGATTTTTTAGATGCCCTGGCTGGCTGACATGACATCGACATATAGGCAACTAAATGGTGCTTGTTATGACTGCGGTATAATTTCCTTAGCAAGCATCAGAAGACTATTATCCTCTTACGCAGATTAGACACAGGACTACGTTGGAGAGATGTCAACTCACACTGCTGTCAACCCGTGTTGCTATTGAACTTCTGTGATTAGCAACGGGTACGTAAATGCTGTAAGGAGAGTCCTTCCATCTACTATCATTTTTATTTCTGGAGGTATTCAGATTCCCAGGGTTCTGGGTGAGCTCAGGAACTGTTTAAGACAGAGGCGGCATAAACACACGATAAGACAGTCCTTGGAAAGCTTATGAGTTATCTGGACAAAGGGATGGTGCTGTCTCGAGCCAATGCTGAGGCACACTGACCTCAGGTAATGCCAAAATGACATGGGATTCCTGTGGCGATGGTGAGAACTGCCCCTAGAGATCCTCAGCCTTCATGCCTTGACTGCAAATCCATATTTCCTTCTTGACCCTGGATGACGAATTTGATTCAACCTGGTTTTGCATGTTCATCCCTTGTAATGCAGGCTCCGTTAAGTATCTGAGCTGGTGGAATCAAGGCAGTAGGTCTAAGGGAATCATGTCTTCATTTTGCACACCACAGCTATTTTCTTCAATTCTTTCATCCCCAGGGATTTTTGGGCCTGTTTCTCCCTCCTCTCCAGGCAGATTTGATCCACTATTGAGGATATTCATGATAGTATGACAATATTTTATTGATCTCTTTTTTTTTTTTTTTTTTATTGTACATATTTATTTGCCATCACAGTAAGACGTTATATCCTAATACAGCATATCCCTGCAAGCATCCAACCATATCTTTATTGGCCCTTGCAAAAAGTAGCTCAGAGCAGTGTAGAAAGTGGTGTATTTTACGAGGCTGCCTGTGGTTCCAGGAATCATGTCCCAGATGAGCATTAGTGAAGCTGATTTCCAAGTTATATTAAGGGAAAAGCTGATGTAAGAGCCAGGTACACTAGTTTTACACCAGCTGAGAGATTCCCTGTGCCAAGACAGCACAAAGATCCAGTCCTTTGGCTGATGCTCAGAGCATCTTGGAAAGAATCCTATTTCCATGCCCCTTATTTTTCTGGAAATGAGCATTCCAGTGAGTGTGCATTCAGTAATATGCGCATGCTTTAGTAGCCTAGAATGCTGGCACTAATCCCTTTTCGATCCTGGTGGCAATATCAGAGTATTAACAGTGGCTTTTTAATTGTAAGCTTTTAAACAGCCATATTAAAAAAAAAAAAAAAATAAAAAAAATGCAATATAATCTTGCCCAAATGTTATTTCAATGCCAATAAAAAACAATGAATAGACTGAAGACCTTAGTAAATAAAACCCTGTTATTTTACTTCAGGGATTGCAATTGTTGGCCAGACTGAGGATTTTCACTGAAAATGAGATTGGTGGTTTTATTTTAGCCTGAGTAGATAATTCACATTGAAAAATAGTTTGATAATTATTCTCATTAGTCAACTAGGACAGAGCAAAATGTAATGGATTTAAGTTGTGGCAGGGAAATTTAGGTTAAATTTTAGTAGTTAAAAAGAGAGAAGAGATGGTAAAGAAAAGAAAAAAATGCAGCAATTCAGGGAACAAAATAAGTAGCAATGAGAAGACATGATGTGAAATGCTGAAGGCTGAGAAAAGACACATCTTACCAAGGAGGTGTCTTGAATAAAAGTAAAGAATTCCTTAAGTCTGATGAAGACCCAGGAGCATATTTCCTTTACATATTTTTGTTATTATTTATATAAAGTGCATTGTTCAAGACGCAAGCCCCATTTTGGTATTTAGTCATTAAGTTACGTCCGTACATAACTCTTGTCAGGGTGCATCCACAAATCTAACATGAGCCAAAGCGAGGGATTGAAGGGAGACGGTTATTCAAGGTGGGGATACAAGGTGGGTGTGTATCTCTACCCTTTTACCAGGAGTTCTTGGCATATCTTTATCATATCAGGGTTTACCATCAGCCATATGGATTTTACTGTGAATTTTGCAGGTTCTACAAGGTTTGCTGGGTGAAACAGCAGCATTCTGATGCAGCTACACTGCTGTCCACAAGGACCTCCATGTAGCATTTTAATGTTCTTTCTCATTGGAATCAGCCATGGAGGTTTCTGAACAGTGATCCATTGAGTCTTCACCTGGAATTCAGGCACCTTTTGCCCCAAAGACCTTACAAGCTCGGGATGACACAAGAGAAAGTAATTAGGTGTCGCACAAAGAAGTAGTGGAAGAAGTAGAACATCAGAAAATATTCAGTATATTCTGGGCACCTAGAACTCATGGTTTTGAAAAAACATCAACTACTAGCGCTCACTACAAAACTACCGAAGGCTGCAATACCACTTTATTTCATGTCAATCCTAATAAATTCAGCGGTGCTATATGTGATACACAGGAGGAATCGACATGATACACAGGAGGAATCAACAAACTCTATTCCAGTTTAGCCATTAAAAAATTAAGAGCTTAGCCTTAGTTAGGCATCCAGTCTCCTGCAGTTGATCAGACGCATCCAGAGAAGCATTTCAACTCTGATGTCTTAATCACCTCTTGTAGGTGGGATTAATGACTCTCCAGGGTTTTGTGTGTTTCCCCACTACCTAACGAAGGAGTCTACACCAACAGCTCGGATGGCACACCTAACCTGTTAGCTGAGGTACCTCTGAGTTAAAATGGATAAAAGGTACTGTCTCAGGTACATGTCTATGGAAAATAAGCATTATTCAATGAGGGTCACTTTTCTGAAATTCCCAATGCTCTGAGATCAAACAAGGAAGATAGAAAATGCGTTTGGATACTGATCCATTGTTATACCTGTAAAATTGTTATTATACTAAGTTCATACTATTACAATGACAAGAAAGCTTTCAAGGTTATTTCTAATGTAGTCAAGCTATTAATCCTTTGACTCATCTCATTGAACCGTAGTTTTCTAGAAATAATGTTCCTTGACTAAGTTAGCTGTCAAGTCACACCTCAACGGTCAATAAGAAGAGACTAGATCCTAGGGAGAAAAATTCATCCCATCATAAAATTGGCGTCTCTTTTAGTTGGAATTGATTTCTGTCTTGAAATACCTATCTCCTTCCAACTATAGCAGGAGTATAGTCAACTAGCTCAGACTAAATGGTTTATTTTGGTATTGGAAAAGTTAGGTAAAATGACCTTCATCTGGAATAAAAATACAAAATGAATTCTTTGATAAGGAATTGTTACTGTATGGAATCAACTAGCAGTGATTGATGACTGCTCTTGGACTTATATGAATGTGTCATAGGAACAATATTTTATTTACATCTGAGAACATGACCTTTCTGAATTGTAGCTGCAATTCAGAGGGTAATAGAATAAGGATTAAGCACTGAATAACATGACAGAAGGACTCATAGGGCTGTGCCAGGAGTCTTGGAACTGGGGTATGAAGGCTGAGAGCTGAATGAACATGTCTGCCAAGTGCAGTGGCACCGAGAGGGCATAAAAGTAGGGAGAAAAGATTATAACTAGACTTTAGACTGTTCCTAGTAACTAAATCAGCAATTACTGATGAATCTTTTAGTCTAATAATGGTCTAATCAATTTTCATCTTTTGCAATCTAGTAAATTTTCCTGGAGTAACAGAAGGTTACAGGAGTTCATCAAAGGCTATAGACAGTAGATTTAAAATTCTGATAGGCTGAAAGTGTATTAGATTTAGCCAAAACATAAGGATAAGTGTAGCATAATTCACAGAGGGACTGCATATTGGTCAGCTCCAAAATTCGGGTCTTCCCCATGAGGGTTTTTTTCCTATGAGAATGAAACTGTGTAGAGATTTTTTAGAGATTTTTTCCTATTTTAATCCAGCTTTACTGAACAGCTCCTAGTAGTCAGTTGGGTATCTTTAGTCTACACGTAAACAATAAAAATCTTTGAAGATTAGACTTTTTCTGACAGGTCCTCATAAACTTCCGAATTTAATTGGGAGAAATTTAGTGTAAAAGTCACTGAAGTAAACTTTACGATCTTTCTATTGACTTCTGTGTTGCTTGCTTTAGTCTTCCATAACTACAGCTGCTCTTGGCACATTTGAAATACTGTTATTATACATCACGAGAAAAAGAAAATGTGTGCTCAGAAATGTGGAAGTCCTTTGGAGCAGGGCCATAGCAGCTGAAATTCAGAAGCAGTTCACTGCTGTTAATTAATCCATACCAATGTATAACTCACAAAAGCAAGAGCTTGGCATACTGTTGCATTCATTCTGTCTATAAAAGGTTTATATGCATAATCTTCAGAATATTTCATTAATTTGCCTTTTTAGTACCCGTATTGATAACATACATATACAGGTTTTCAAGGTAATTGCTGAAGTACATTTCTTGCAACACCCCAGTGAACAAAATTTGAAATGGATGTCAAAACTTGTGTTAATTCCCAAATAGAAATAGCTGAGGGTGCATCTGTGCAAATAAACGAAACACTGCTGGAAATGGATACAGGCGCTGAAATGTGCCTGTTCATACTGATACATACCCAGAGCAGTTTTCAGCGTGGTTTTGTTCCAGACCGACCAGTGTTCTCCCAAATGATTTCACTGCATATTTGGGGTCTTGGTGTGGGCCAAGGGCAATTCCTTTTAGGCAATGTGGATGTAATCATGCTGTTTTGGAGTCTGAGGCAAATTAGTATGTGCACAACCAGTCTGAACCCATTACTTTCCTGGCACTACTCATTTCACTAATAAACAGTTACCTGAAATACTCTGCCTTCTAAAAGTTGGTTCTGATTCTTCACATTTAGAGACGTTCAATATTCCCGACTTGCAACATCCTTCCTTGTCTTGAAACTCTGTTTAAGTCCTGCATTGGAGAATAACTGTAAAACTGGAAGAAGAGCTGCAATATTTATCTCAGAACAGAGATGTCCCCAGATACATTTTTGCTCTCTTACAGTGAGGAATTTACAAAACATGGCAGCAAGTTTTACTGCTTTTTGCACCATTTTAAACGGAATGCTGCCACAAAAGCAACGTTGCAGGATGTGTATGCCTTTTATCTCTGTTGGTTTCTGATTCATCAGTGACAAGGATGTTGCCTGGATGTCAGGATTTCCCTCCCCTTGTGCAATAATTATGCTCCAATAGTGACACTGGGACGTAAGCTGGGCTAGTTTGTGATTAAACTTAGGAGCACTCTGACATACCTTCCGACATGAGGCAAGAGCAGAATATCAAACAGAGAACAAGCATCATTAGCATCCACTTTGAACTAAAGAACAAATTTGATAATGTCTGCACTAATTTGGCATCTCTCTTTACACTGAACACTCTTTGTAACACAAGGCGATCATTCCCGTGCCTTGTTTGTTCCTGGCAGTCATATAACAATTTTAAATCTGGAAAGTGAAATGTATCTTAAGTGAATACTTTATACTCATACAACAATTTGCAGTTTATTTTGACAATACGATGGTTTTGAAGGTTTTAGGGAGTGTGAAAACCATTCTTGGTACATACAAGTCTGGGTAAAACTGCAGTATGTGGTTGACTTCTTCCTAATCCAAACAGTTCACTCGCTGTTAAGTGCAGTAGAAGAAAAATATAATTTTCTTTTCCTAACAATAAAAAATTCCATTGCTTGTCCATTGGAATGATAAAGCATTTTCCTAAGTAGGTTTTGAGAATGAGTAAAGAGTATGTATCACTGTAAAAGAAGGAGAGATATTTTTCAACACATGGACTGTACCGTCTGTCCTTCCCAACATTTCAATATTGTCAGTCCAGAAGTTTAGATAATAAATTTCAATTACAGTATTCCCCCCAAAAAAAATAAATTTTTTTTTTTTTTTTTTACATTTGGAAACCTCCTACATCTCTGAAAATGTTAATAAGCTAATTATCACCGAGTTAATTTGCAAGTCATATTCCCTCCTGCCCCCATATTAAAAAGAAAAAAAAAAGAAATCTCCTCCCCCATTTTATTTTTCGGCAAGTAAAAAAAAAAAAAAAAAGCAAGTGAACTTAGCCACAAAATAAGTCAAGGGAAAAATGAAGTACTAATTAAGAAAGCTGGGGTTTTATGCAAATGACTTCTTCACCGAAGACAGTCTAATGAATGTGCCCTGAGTCGATCCGTGTGCGTTTTCGCCAAGCTGACAGCTGGCTCGGAGGAAGGTCAGACAGAATCAAGCGTGCACAGAGCATAATCCTTCAGATTGGCAGCTCTGCCCCCTGGTCACTGTTTGATTATCTCCCAAATTGCTGTATTTCACAGAGATAATGATTTTTTATGGTCACAGATTTGAAGACAACTGCTGTATCCTGAGGGTTGTCGTTCTGCAAGGAGACACTGCTGCTTCCTTCAGAGGAGAAGAAGGGGGGAAAAAAAGTTGCGCTCTCTTTTTTCCCCCCTCTCCCCCACTCTCCTCTCCCCATCTGTCCTTCTTCTATTTATTTACGTATTTTATTTATTTATATTTCTTGTAGTCAAGAAGAGCCCCCATTCCTACCAATTAGGCAACTTGTCCCATTGCAGTGCGTCCGGGAGGAGGGCGGCGTGCCGCTGCAGACATTCCCGCGCTAAGCCCGACCACATCTTGTGGAGATAACACAATTCTCCAATGAAGTATGAAAGAGCAAACATTCAGGAGGGGAGAAATCGGGAGGGGGACTCTGAAGGAATTCTCTGCACATGGTTGCTGTTCATCACTGCTTGGTGGCTTGCTGGCCTGATGGCCAGATATGTTGGGCCTCAGGGGGTTGTAAAAAAACATTGTGGGCCAGGAAAGGGGATAAGTGCCAGAGGCAGCAGTGGTGGAGATGGTTTTCAAAACAGGCCAGGTGCAGATGTACGAACAACACAGCATCTCACACTATTCACATCTCTCACATTGGCACTTGTGGATAGATTTCCCCTTTGAAGCTCAACACCCAAAGGGGCAAATGTTTCTAAAAATGTGGGTACTCCAGAAAAAATGGCATTTAGTGCTCCAGGAAGGATTCAGTCAGAAAACATGAACTCTTTGTCTCCCAAAGAGCTGGTCATGCATTACCGGGTGAAATGTTTTTTCCTTGGAAAAATGTTGTCAAAAGTAAGTTTTGCAAAAGAAGATGCTTGCAAGATAGTCAATGACAGAACTTATGGAAGAAAAACCCAAAAAAACCCAAAAACCAAACCCCAAACTTTGCCAGGTGTAAATTAAGCATTGTCCTCCTATGTCTCAAATCATATCAAAATAGCGAATAGCTTGGTGGTTTGGTCATTCAAAGGGCAGACTGAGGGACCCAAGTAAAAGATAGGGATTTATCAATCTATTTATTTCTTAATCTGTTTATTGAATATTTAAGTCAGGTGTCCATTTATGAATTTAGTCATTTGAATTTCCTTACACATCAGTAGAGAAAGAAGGACATTTTATGAGTGCTGATGGATGGTGACTCCCAGACCAACAACTCTCATGTGAGATGAGGTGTTTCCACTGAGCTGAAAAAAAATTAATGCTTCGGTCAAGGAAGAACAGATCAGAGGTAAAGTCTCAATACTGTTTCATTCAGAGCTGTAGTTTGAAACTAATTTTTTAACACCAGTCTGAAGGTCTCAAACAGCAGAGTGTTCTTGTTCTGCTTTTACCTTTTTTTTTTTTTTTTTTTTTTTTTTTGGTAATGCCACAGGGAAGAGAAACCAATTTCTGCAAAATTTTAATTTTCTTAATCTGAGTCCACTACTGAACTGCATATCAAAACAGGAAGGAGTGACAAATCTTTCCTCTGGATCAGGGCAAAAAGCAGCTCATTCTCAACACCCCCCAAACGCTTCATCTGGAAAGCACGAGCAAATTGGAGAACAAGCAGCAAGTTTCAAAGCCTCTCTTTGAGTATGAAGGATGTGTTTTGATCTCTATACTCGGATAGGAATGATTTTGAGGAGTCTGCAAGAATTAGAGTCTTTCTGGAAGAGCAACAAATTGTGATAGGGATGTCCTAAGGGAAAAGAAGATAAAAGTGCATGATGTCTGTACATTTGGTAAGTGGAAAGATTGGCTGGGTATCCCTGAGGTAAAAAAAGAAAGCCTGTAGATCAACTGACTGGTGGGGAGGTCCTTGTTTAGCACCTATAAATCTAGCTTAGGGTAAGAGTTTCTTTTCCTCAGGGAAAGAAGAAAGCAAGATATGGATTGAGTCAGCTCCAACGTGAATGTTTGTTCTTTTGGAGTAGGCCCTGTTTCACAACTGGTCTAACAATGCTGAGCTCTCATTCAGTCCCTACAAGGCTTTCACTTGTGTTTCGTGACCGCTTCTGATCAGACACCTACCCAAGCTTCCAAAATGTCCTAGACTGTACGCACTGGCCTGTTGTTGTAGGAATTCGGCATGCTGCTTTGGGAGTTCAGCTAAATCAGTCAGTAGCACCGACTGATGGGTCCCAAGTCACAGTGAAGACAGTAGGAGCAAAAATGAGAAAAAGTGCTTTAATAACGACTCATACAGCACCAAATTTAGATGTGTGGAAAACCTTGAGTAGGTACTTAGTACTGCCATGGAAACTTCATCTTTGTCTCAGTCTTCATATCCAGACGTATACACTGAACTGTGCCCTGTTACTGGAGAAACACGGCACCTAGCTAAAATCACAGAAGGGGAAATCACTCTTGCTTCTACAAGCTGATGAAATAAAATGCACAGTGAACTTATTCATGATTCAGAGCGTTCCTTTCCTGTACGTACTGACAGGAACTACAATACAGATTGACTTGATCTTTTTAGCCTCTGTCTATACTTGCTTGAATAGGTTTCTTCCTTTATTATCCTCAATATGTTTAAAGGCTTGCAGGGAAATAATGCAAGAGCCCTCCTGTGGCTGATTTTAACACCTACCATTCATATTCTTGTAGCTGTAAGAGACTAATAGTCAAGTGGCCAGAAGTATCTGCTTTTAATAATGTACAATATCCTCTCAGTTATGGATGGAAAAAGCTGATTATGCCAAACTATCTCCAAGCCTGTATAGAGTTACTTCCTACAGTCTATTCACACTTATTTTTCTAGGCACCATGCTAGCATTTTTTAAATTCCCGTACACTGTTGTTCACAATACTATTATAAGCAAGTAGCTAACCCTCTAAACAAGTTTATCTAGAAATTCACCCACAATTTCACATGGGAAAAGGGGATCTAACTAAACCCTCTCCTAGTACCTCACATGTTTGTTTTCAGTCTTTAATGCTTGCAGTCTTCCAGTGTCTGTAGACTATTGCTTCCCCTCAGGGCTGTATGCAGTGCTTTTAATCCCTTCTTTTAAACTGATCCCTCACAAGTCCCCACTTTTCTCCAAATGCATTTGTTCTTTTTTTTTTTTTTTTTTTTTCTTTTCAGTCATAAAGAAGTATCCAGATAGATGACGTATGACATAGTCCCAGTAAGTTGCATCAGAGCTTACTATTGAAGAATTACTCCCCTGCTTAAATCTATGAGGACATTGTGTTGACAGACTCAGATCCCACTGACCTCACGGTGACATTTTCTTGACCCAGTATTCATGACTAGTCTTTAGGTTTTACATTCAAGTCATTTCCCAAAAATGTCTTCATTATTAATTTTTAGTTGTAGGATACCTTCTTTGGTTGGTGCAGGATTTGGTGTCCTTAAATTATTCTGCCCATTAAGAGAAGAATAACTACCCAAGCAAGGTAAACTCAGTGATGTTCACAGAGGGATGAGCTATCTTAAATAGCACAGGAACCGTAGACTGGCTAAAGCTGTCTCAAATCTCCAAGCTGCATTGCTGACCAGGAATCTGTTCATCCAGCCAAGCTCTCAGGAGCGGAGGCCATCTGAGAAACTGTAGTGTGATTACAAGACTCCACCGAAAACCAGAAGATGCGAAATAAGATTTAGATTCAGACAGCACAAAAAGCATTAAAAAAAGTGTAAAACTAAACTCTAAAAGAGGATGTATTTATTTTTTCATCTGAGTCAGTCATGGTTATTTTGGCTGCCTGCCTACCTGCCAAAAACTGGAGAAGAAATCACAATGTGATAGGATCCTGGAAGAAAATAAATAAAACTCCTCAGGCTATTGGAATAGTTAGCATTAGCCCTTAAGATTTTTTTTTTTTTTTTTTTTTTTTGAAACCACTCAAACTAATAAAGCATAGGAACAGTGTGAGCCCTGGATAGCTATGGTGGAAGGGATTAAGATTCAAGTTAGTGCCGTTTTTCATGCAGACTCTGGATTTTTACTGCATTTTTTCACATCACAGATGAGTGCCCCAAGCACCAAGCCAAAAGATCTTTCAAAGTGGGTGATCAGCAATTCTTTTCCTGATGCAAGAAACTGCTTCTGCTGCTTCTGTAGGAACAGGTGCATATATTATCTGACAAAATTAATTTTGACAAAAAAAAATGTCTACATATAATGATTTAATGAGGAAACTCTTGATGACTTCTAGCAACTTGTCTCTTTGTATTGACTTGATGAAAAATCTGAAGTCTACAGGAAAAGTGAATTCTGTTGCCTATCTTGTTTCAGATCTGAGCCACAATTTTGCAAGAACAGCATAAAGAGTTGTACACACTTTCAGTGAAAAGAATTCAAGACAATTTACATTTTGGAAAATACAGAAGAAATGCAACAAAATCCATAATCTGAATGAATCTGTAAGCATCAGCAGACAACATTCAACATAGCATAATTATTTGACAACAGCACCACTAGATTAGAGGAACTCTTCAGAGAAGCAGGGAATAACGCTGCAGGACATGATGAATAGATTATGAGTCCAAAAGGACTTCTTGCCGGTATGAAACTGGTACAGAGACAAAGTGGTGGTGGAAACATTGCAGTTTTTAAATGCTTTTAGGGTTTTTCAAGGAGGTAAAATGCAGAGATCATGTCTGAGAATATCTCACTGAGAAAGTATGAGTTCTGCATAAGACTAAATAAATCAGAAATAAACTAAAGTCGGTTATGGGGTAAAAAATGTTGGTCTCATTGGTAGAGTATGTTCATTGATACAATGAGTAATCTTAATATGTGAAAATTTATTGTGCTCACTAGTGCCTAGTAACTCAGTTAAAAGAGTTTATTGGTGGCTTCCAAAGGCAAAGAATATCTCAAACAGAATAACAAAGGAGTCCAACCCATCCATCCCCTGTGCTAAGGAAATCTGATTTTACCTTAAGACGGAGACTAAAAGGGAAAAGGTATAGATACATGGCTCTGGGATCACATCAGGACGTGTTCCCAACTGTGTATAGCTGAGGCTCCCAGTTCAGCAGCAAGTGAGGCTCCTGTTTAGACATGCTGTAGTCCCTCATGCTGCCTACCAATGAGGTCTGGGTGGCTCCCAGCTCAGCCAGTGGGACCACTGAGATTTCTACTACCCCAGTAAAAAATCATATACATTCAGGGGGTCTGGTTCGTTCTTCAGAGATGCACACTCTTCCTTTAACTGAGTCTAAATTTATAGGCTACCTGAACTGTCTTTGTAAACATCTGGTTACGACACGTTTCTTCTGAATGAAGCTGACATGGTCATCCTTACCACTAACCTTCCCTTTGCACTTTGTCAGCTGAGCTGCATTTATCGTAACACTCTGTATTCTAAAAACTGTACATCATTATGGTTTATTGATTTTTTTTAACATCCCTTCTTTCTGGTAACAAAATGAAGGAGTTTTTAATCTTGTCTGTGTTCAGAAGATGCCCATGTTGGGCACCTTTATTTTTATACAGACTGTGTAAAGGAAGCATAAACTTCTTTGGAAAAGCTGTAAGTAAAGGATCAAACTGCATCTCAGTGGGGGAAGGGAGAGAAGGGAGGGCAGGGAGATCTATCCCAACCAATTAGGAATACCCCGTGAATTAGGCAGACATCAGTTGCACAACTTCACCCATCCTCCCCAGCCATGCCCCTGGATAAAAGAGAGAACCACAATGGTAGTTAAAACAATTATCATCCACTGGAGCTTGATTCTAAACTGCTCTGCTAGGAAGTGGCAAGGAGCATTCAGATCCTAACGCAGCAAGCAATCGCTTTTTCCTCCCCTTGGGTAGAGAAGCTCCTGGCTTTTTAAGCAGTTCTGTACCTCTGAACTAGTCCTTGCAGGGCTTTGGGGTAGCACGCCAGTGGCACCGCATCCCATTATCGTCATTGCATGTCACTGGAGGCAACGACAGGAAAGAGATGCAGAAAGGACTGGGAATGAGAGGAGACATTAATAACAGTATACTGCTCTGTGCTGACAAAAGCAGAAGGGTTTGAGAGAGCCACTAGACCAACAGAAGGAGGAGAGGTGGAAACAAAGGACACAAAAATTGACTAATGCAAGAAAGGACCAGCTTTGCAATAGACCTGATTAGGAAAGCAGTAGTAGTTACATAGCAGGCGTAATTGTGTGTCCTGTTCCCTGCCAATTTTTTGATGTTGTTCATCAATTTAGGGCCAGATTTGCAAAAAAATATGTGTGCCTCAAAAACAGAGCAATAAAAAGTTGAGTTTAAAGAAGTTCCCAAGCAAACTAGGAGTCTGCCCCACTTCTAACAGGAACTAAAAATACACACCATAAAAAAAAGCACAAATGCTATGTCTTTGCTGGCATATTGGATGTTATTACCATTCTTTGGCCTCTAGATTGGCTGGCACATTCTAACTGCATCCACCATCCTAAAACCTCTCAAAGACTGAACTCAAACATAGACAGCTACATCTAGCTGCCTAAATCTGACCTCTTAAATTGTAGGCTGACTCCCTTACCAGCCGCTTTTTCTGATTTTCTCTCCAGTTGTGCCCTTTCTTCAAGAAAGAAATCCTCAGTGCCAATAATTTAGGAAAAAGTTATCTAACGAGTCTCCATCATTTCTTGCAGCACCCTGGATTCCTTTTCCACTGTCATTCAGCCTTCTGTCAATTTGCCATAACCATACATCCAAAAGCTTTAAGGATGCTGTAGCATCTTCAAAAATCCAAGTACAACTCATGTGATCCAATTTAGACTTTTTTTAAGATATAAATTACACCCTCAACCTATTTTCTTTGTCTTGATGGGTGTCCAGACAGTCACCCCAGACACAGACAGTTGCATAATAGACTTCCAGACTCGCTCAGATGATTCTCACTTTGACATACAACCATACAATCTTACTGTTTCATGAAACATTAAGTTTGTCTTCTTTGCAAGTATTTGTTTCTGTCATTGATCTCTACATATAAAGTAGATTAATTTCCACCAGCCAGTTCTAATTATGTCTAAATTATAGGCAACTCTTGGATATTTTAAATCAAAGGGGACCATTATGATGCTTAGTCTAATTTCCGTTATAGCACAGAGAGTAAATGTGATCCACTTGATCTGGTTTTGAGTCCCATAAACAACTCTTTCAGTTTTGGCAGCATCAGTTTAGTAATGGCTACTGCCCAAGCTGAACATCAGGGACTGTACATGTCCGCGTTGCTTTCTGATGGCTCTATCTAAATGCTCCATATCCACTCTGCAAGATTTTGCATTCCCAGAGCTAACAGGACTATAAAATACTGCAGAATGGGTAATTTCTGGCTGAAAGATGGGATCTTTAAAGTATCTTCATGTTGCTATCATGGCATTTCCAGCCACTTCTAGAAGGTTGTTGATGTAAATGCTCATCATTGACAGGGCCATGAGCCTTGAACTTATTTCGATGTGAGATATTCACCATTTTAGTCTACTGCATAGATCCTATCTGCATTCCTTTCTGTGGGCATGTCTTTGTAGAATGAAATGGTCCCTGTAAAAGCCTTGGAAAGCAATAGCTATTCTGTCTCCTTTCTCCTAATCTGAGTCATTCTTATGAAAGGTGGTAGCATGAGTGGGATCTAGGTTCTCACTACTAAAATTTGGAGCTTTTGCTTTTAGATATGGATTTTGGTAGAGCGGGGAAAGTTGTAAGAATTAGTATCTCAGCTTTTTTCCTCCATGACAGATTTTGGCCAGCATAGACACTTTTTGGTACCTTTCATGAATTTAGAACCTCAGCACAGAAACACTGGCACAACTTCATGGAGGCCAGAGGAATCAGTCAGCTCTGGCCGCAAGCAGCACACTAAAAAGCTTAGGTAAGAATGGAGAGAAAAACAACTTTAATTTATTCCTGCCACAGACAATTTGCAGCATGGACCAGGTCATAATATCCAAAAGCAGCATTACACCAACAGCCCAGAAGGCTCCAAGGATCTTGGGACCAGTTAAGGCTTCTATCAACTTTGCCATTGCCTTCACCAGACTGCGTATAGCCTAACAGCAGATTCAGCTAATTACATAGGTATCTAATCTCCAGTATATATTGCATATACATATGCCTGAGCAGATATGGAGGAAGCATCTCGAGAATATTTTTTCCATCATTAGCATCAACAGTTTTTGCTTATGAATATTTGCAATAAATAAATGCTTGATATGGGTACACTTGTAACACAGCAGGGAACAGGGAAGGGTAGGGGGAGGGTTACGTCCTCATTTCTTGGCAGAAATAAAAAAACTATTCAGATTTAGCTCTGTTTGGAATAAATAAAAAACAAACAAACATCTCAATGCACCCAAAGGCTTTGTATAGCTGGAAGCTTTATTGATTCATATACCACCCACATAATCTGCCAAAATGCACTACACTTCTTTAATTTTTTTTTTTTTTTTTTTTTTAAATCTTCTTCACAGGAAAGTCTAACCCTCCAAGCTCATTTATTTGAGGGAAAAGAATTAAATAAATCCTTTAAACACTGCTAAGTCTGCTCTGGAAAAGGTTTTTGGTTGTGGCTCAAAGGAAATGCATTCTCTTGTCCTGCGGGAGCTGCACGAATTGTTTGGGAGCACCGTGCCCAGCCCACAGAGAAGAGATGACTTTTGTCTGTCATAGCTGACAGCAAAACAGAGGTTGTTAGATAGGGTTCTTAGAAAGGGAAAAGTTCATATCAGGTCACTAAATTTCAGCAGACTCCCTGGAAACCATGACACTAAAATCCCTGAATGCTGGCAGTTATTTGGAATTCTTTTGGAAGAATTGCCGTGACTTCTGTTTGGAGTGGGAATAGAAAGAGGAAATATCCCTGCAGATGTGCTATGTGTAGCAGCATGTAGCCCTGTGGGGGGGCTCACCGTGAGGCGAAGGACGGTAAAAGCAGGATTAAGTATGTGAAGCTGCAGGACTTGTGTGCTTTCTACCCAAATTACTTGTGGTTGTCCGGTGGTTGCTAAGTTCAAAGTGTCCACCCAAATCTTGGGAAGAACTCAGACATTTCTCTACTCTTGGGGCAAGTTGGTACAAAAGAGTTTGCACCTCTACCTTTCTTTTTTTTTTTTTTTTTTTCTTTTCTACAACAGGATGGATGCATCCAGACTGCTTACTGGGAATAGTCCATAGACCATGCTAGCTCATGGGCAGTGTCTGAGAAATGTTTCACAAACTGTTTTTATTGTATCTGGAAAAAAACATGTCATGCCACTCAAAAATTTAAGAGTATCTGCAACTGCCTTTCGGTGCCAGAATCTTTATAAGACAGTACAAACACAGACAGATAGAGGGATAGCTAGGAAGTTCACCTAAGCTAGTTACTCACAATCCTCTTTCTAGTCCACTGAGAGAAAGAGATATTTTTAGGACATAATTTATGGCATTTTAAACAAAACCTCCCAGATACATCAGATGAATTGACCCCAGGGTGCTAGTTTCTTTCCATTGTCTATGAAAAGAGCCCAACGTGGCTGGCTCAAATTTACACTGTAGGCATGTACCATTAAATACGAACAAGTTCAACTCAGTTGGCCCCACATTGCTGGCTTTCTTTTTCTAATGGGCACTTCTTTCTCCCCATCTCTTGATCCCTCCACCCCAAAAAAGGGAACACGAGAAATGTGCAGTGCAAGTGACTCTGCTGAATAAAGAATTATGTCCCCCTTCCCACCTACAGGAATAAAGACCTACCTGGTAATAAACAGCTGAAGAGCTTTGGTTCATTTTCCTGCAGTTAAGGCCAAAGTAGAAAAGAAACTGAGATCATGCAAATCCCAGTCATGTGTATTAAACAGAAGATCATCCTTCAGACTGGCTAAATTAGTTCGTCAATAAGATGCTTGAAGGGCAAGATTTCATACTTGCAGACCGTTGCCAGCAAAATATAAAAGCGAACGAGGCATTTATGGAATTGTATATTTATTGGATGGCAGCTTAAAAATTAGACTTAATTGAAGGGCTAAAAAGAAAGCAATTTCATTGTTAGGAATGAAGGGTTTAAAAAAGAATTAAAGAAATTTTCAACTTGGGTGTAGGGCATAATTACAAAAACATTAAAGCAAATAATTGGTAGCACTGTAATTTTTTCCTCCCCAGGTAACTACCATATGTATTACACAGTGAATCATTGACTCTGTCCCTCCTATCATTAATTACTGTGATGCATAAATAATTGGAAAATTATATGTTCCAAAAATGATTTAGTAATACATTTTATGCATCTAATAAGCACAGGCTTTTAATCATCACTAGACATGTTATGATAAATTTTACTCTCCATCTCAACTATTCTGTTATCTCTCGCTTATACGGCTGCCATCTCCTTGCATGCAAATACCACTAAGCCACATCACATACCTCCTAGTGGATGCTGTTTACTGGGCTTTATTCTGATAGACATTTTTCGTGTTGATATTTTGGCTTGAAATTCATTTAAGGGTGTTCTTAGCCTCACAGAAACACATTAAACTGTTTATCCTAAACCCATAAACTATTGTTTAATTTAAATGGAAATGTTTTAATCTGCTTTTTCCATCCATTTAAAACAGTATGTACCTTTTGTTCTGCACAACGGGGACATTTCAAAGCTGTTGCTATATATTGAACTGAAATATCTGAAAATCGAGTCATTTTAATTAGAAACAGTGGAACAGGTTTTAACATGTGCTGATCATCATGGTATCTGTTATTTTCTTTCTTCAGGTTTAACACATTACTTTTGACACTCCATCATGAAGTTATATGACTCAACACCTTAAGGAACAACTCAACCTGGAAAAGCACAAGAACCGCTGATATGTCAAGACGTTATTTCAAGTTCAGCCCAAGCAACACAACCTGTCAAAACTGCTCAAATTAAATTTGCTATTCTGCAGCTAATCATCCATTCTTACTTTCAGTGCTGTTTACAGCCGTATTGCTTACAGAACTTGCAGGTTTTGCACACAATCTACATTTGTGACTGGCTAAGTAAAGGTGATAATGAAGTAGTTTGATTCAGTAAATTGTCTTCAAATAAGTATAGAGTTTGCAGCAATTTTATCTAATCGTATTTCAGATATAGACTTACATACCATTTGACTACATAAAATATTAAAAATTATTATTGACTTCTAAGCCAAGCAATGTACAGTAGGCTCTGTCTTTGGTGAGTCTGTTACTGTTGTCTTGAATCTTGTAACTCTCCTTCTTCGTGTACATAAATTAAAAAGTGTTGTCCATTTATTCATAAATACTAGAGAGACAATTTATGTGTGTCTCAAGTTCCAAAGATTTATAGATGTAACAACATTTATAATACCTTGAGCTTAGGTTACTGTATAGTTCAGGTTAATACAGCACAATGAGTAGCCAAACAGAAGATATGGTCTTTATTGATTCACTGAATATGAAAATTGTTAAGAATTTAACCCTACTCTCTCAGGACATGTAACACCATTTCAAACCAACTGTTGCTTTCATGAGGCTGAAGGGACGTGCAAAAGTAAAATCAGGTTTAATGTCTACTGTAAGTATGAGATGGGATTCAACCTATCTCAGCATATGAAATACAATGTGTCATACTTACTCCATATATTTAGAAAGTGGCTGCCATCTTGGGATCTTCTGCAAGTCAGGGACTGGCTAACAGAGAAGCTTTTCACTTAGACAATCCCCTGGTTGCAAAGTTCTGTTCTGGATTCCTACTAAATATCCTGTCCTGGTTCTGAGAAGATGCTGCACCTGGAAACTCAACTCTACCCCTTTGAAAAATGTCATATGCTTCCAACAGCCCTCTCCAATTCTGCCAAACTGCTTTGGCTACACCCAGACAAGGGGCTTATGGGGGACAACTACTAGGAGCTCCAGGGGGAATTCCAGGAAAGCCTTTGTATAAAATAACATGTCCTGACCTTATGGAAACAATTCATAGATGGAAATCTGGATTGCTTCTGGGAGGAAAGGCTCAGCCATTGAAGCCGACAAGACAAATCACTGCCAAGAGTTTCTGTGCCTGCAGAAAATGTATGCCAGGAAAGGAGTGCAAAGATGTCTTGTTAATTCTGTTGTGATCCAAATCATGACAGAAAGCAAGGCAGGAAGTTAGGAGATTCATTCACAATGAAGTATATTAACACTTGAAATAATCTCTGGCAAAAGCATGATATCAGAAAGTTTGCTTAACCATGGCAACATTCACCCTACTCAATTCCCCTCATTGAAAGTGTTATGAAAACAGGTGCTGGAGAGGTTGGAGCATAGAAGGTGGAAATGCGAGAATTGAAATCCCTTCTTCCACTTTTCCCACACAACAACCTGCTTTGGCTCTCACATGTGCAAATCCCTCAAAGCAGCTTGTCTTCCATGTGAGGGAGGTGCAGTTGGCTGTGGCAATATTCACTCCACTCCATCTCCTTACAGGAGTTTGATATGATGAACAGGTGGAATTTCGGCCTGACAGTCCTGGAAAAAAAAAAAAAAAAGCATGTAATGTGCAGCTTGGTTCAGCTCTTATAATTAATTTCAAGACAATGATTTTCAACTGTGAAAGCTAGTTGTCACAAGTCACTAGTAATTACTTTTATTTTCGAGTTCCTAAATCTCTAAGGCTCTGTTTTTAACCAAGTCTCCCTATTAGGTTTGGTTAGTTTTAAATAAATCTGGTTTTGTCTGCAATATGCATAGCTGCTGAACTTCTACCTAGGATAGCTATCAAAGGAATTTCTGAAAAGGAGTCTGAGCTTTTAACCTATATCTATAATTGTATAAGTGCCAGGTCATGTTCTACAACCTGGAGGCCATCTGGCATAGGCTGGCCACCTCCATTCTATTAAACTCTCTGTCTCCAAAATGGTTGATTACCTCCAAACTACTTATTGTGAAAGGCTGTGCTAACTCCCAAAGCCCACTAAGGAGATGTGCTGGAAGCCCAAAACTTTGCAAGAAACCCTTTAACAATTTAACAGTGCAGATGATAGAGTTCCAGACCCTATGCCCGTACCCTGACTGCTTAGTTTGCTGGTATACACTATAGTGGACTGGAAACATGATATGAGGGAATATTGTGAGGCGATACCAGGTCAATGATATTTTTGAGGGAATTCCAGGTCTGGAAAGGCTAATATGCCTACTGGATACTCCTTTCCATCATAGGGAAATAGTAAGGAAGAGGGAAAAGAGTCTTGAAAACAGGTGTTCTCATGTCCTTAATAATAGAAAAATAAATTGGAAAATTGCTCCCAGATAGGTCAGAGAAAACTTCTTATCATTAGAGAGTTGAAGAGCCCAGACTTTTCAAAAAGAAAATGAAGACATAGCAACACTACTTTCTCAAGGAGAAACTACCCTGAACTAACAGGCTGTTTAATCAGGCAGGTAAAGGCATAACAAAATGCAATGGCTGAAAGCTGGAAGCAGAGAAATTGGAATGAAGAATTCGACACACATTTTAAACTGTGCGGGCAATGTGGAACTGGAACGCATTGCCAGGGCAAGGGATGGAGTTTCCAACATTCAGTGTCTCCAGATCAGGTGCAGATAACTTTCTGATGAAGCTCTAATCAAGACAACTGTCACTAAAGTGAAAATGTAGTGAAAAGTTAATGCCCTCCAAGGGTGTTAGTACAAAGAGAGTGGATTAGACAACGTAATGCGTCTTTGTGACATAAGGACCCGTGAATTCTGCACTCTTATCCCAGTGGGGTCAAGTATGAATGTGGCCCTTCAGCAGGCTTGGTGAGATGAGTAGGGCAGAGACAAGGCAGGTGGGATTCAGGGGAAAGGATGAGTGACAATTTAGGATCACAGAAATGCGGGCTTTATTTGAAGGTTCAGAGTCTCCCCTTCCCGTGACTGCTTACTTGTACTCTCCTCGGCAAAACACTTGGAGGAGGGGATGCTTGTGAACTATGTTACTAAATTAACAGCTTCAGGAAATACTTCCAAGAACTGAAACTTGATAATCTACACCGTTAAACTGTGTGAATGGGTGGTTATTTGGCTCTGGGCCCCTAACCCTCACCCAAACCGTTTGCAAATTAGGAAAACCCAAGGACCTATGCCAGTAGGCACTTCAGATATAGCCTTCTTGCTCGAGAAGCTAAGGGAATTCAAAAGCATGGATGTGGACCATTCTGTGCCAGCTGGCCTCGGTGACAGAGAAATTGGCCTAGGCATGTTTAATTTACTGGCATAGACATAATTCTTGTTTCCTTAAACCATAGTAGTTATCCAAAGAGACACAAACTAGTTTGAGTGAACTCATAGTAGACCTCACAGTTCTCAGGACAAGATAAAGGACTGAAAATAAAGGTGTAGGGTCTTTGGTTTTGCTTATTATTTTGCCTAGCATTCTGAAGATATGTAGTATACTGAAGTTTCTATCTGAAAGTCATCTGAGCAATTTTGCAAGGGTTCACAGTCTTGCTGTGTGCATCCACTGAAGCAGGAATCTCTCACTTTTTCCTCTTGGAAAAAATTGTGCACAACTGTTGTAAGGCCTTTTCCCAAGGTGACACAGTGGTAAGCCCAGGGAAGAAAAACAAGATTCATTTCTTCCAAGTCAGGTGCTCTCTAACGTTGAGCTATCCTTATCTGTGCTCATCCATGTGAGAAAAGGAGGTGATCCACAGGGACTATTCGTGTGAGGTAGGGCCATATTACTGAACTCTCCCTTTGAGAGACTTTCTGCTTCCTTCCCTCCATTCCCCAAATCAAATCCATTTACTACTTCCAGGCAGGGATAGAGTCTCCAGTGTCACATTAGTGTTTTCATTGACCAGCAGCCAATATATGAAGCCAGTATATATTGCTTCAATGAGTCTGTCTAAATGACCTCAAGGAATGGATTTCAGGTCATATCATGGACTGGCACTATCCGAACAAGACAGATCAAGACAAGGTTTTTGGTGTGTCAGATGTGGTTTTAATTTAGATTGAGACATGACAAGTTGTCAAAGAAATGCCATCAAACATTAGTGTTTCTTTTCTTTAAAATACGTTATGGTGTATTTTTATCATAAGGTTTGTATAGAACAAGAAACAGTCCCCCAAAACTTTATTTTGGGCCTTTGTTGAAAAGAGAATGCAAAAGTGTTTCTACTAGTCCACAGAGTAAGACTGACTTACTAGCAATAAAAAACAAGAACGAACATTTTATTGTCCTATGGTATTTTTGAGGAGCTCATAAGGAATTGACAAGGTATTTATCTGCTTTCAGCTACAGATATTTGAATCCAGACTTTCCAAATTAATGTCTAATCAATGGATGATGAAATCACCCATCATAAGACAGTTCTCACTCTTGCTTGTGTAAAGATTTGGAAACAATAGTTCTTCTCTGTTTATGCCACTCAGAGAAAGAATTCCACAGTGGTTACTTTCATCCACTTCCCAAAGAATTAGGAGTTGAACGCAAACTCACAGCTACCCCAAATGAATAGCTATTCCATCATCCTTCTCAGTTGAGGTGGTGAGAACCATTTTGCCAAACTACCTCTCTGCAACAACCTGTTAAGGTCAAGCTCCTTCTCCATTACAATACGCAGGCTAATTTAAATCATGACTATCGCAAGATGACTTCTTCAGCTGACAACGAAAGAAGAAATATTCATCTTAGACCACTCTTTGTGATGATTCAGAGAGCTTGTTATTCCTGCCAGCTTCAGAAGGCTGCTGCTTTTAGCTCACACTCTGGAGAACCTTGCTTTTGCTTCTGGAGTACACCAATTTGATCCTCAGAGGCTGGCTCAGTCATTCACAAATTAAAGAAAATAAAAGAGGAAAGGTTAGGGTCTGGAAAACTGTTATGGTCATCCAAACAGTCTCTGTGACAGCCCCGGGCATGGCATCCACCCTCCTTTATGGAGCAAGGATTCAACCTTCGACTGCAATCTCACGTGTTCTCCCAGAAGACCTATGTCCACATGTGTTTCCTATGATCCCATACGTGAACTGCAGTTGTTCTATGATCCTCTGTCTCTTTACATGGTATCACATGCCAGATACATTTGTTTGTTGCACAAATCTCTTGGATCCCTAAAAAGGATACTTAAGAAAACCTCACACTTCAGAAGAGGAAGTCTCACCTCCCAGAAATGCCCTGCATCCCAGAGCTCCTGCTCAAACTGACACATTTATATGTACATCTTTTTCCCCAGCAATTCTAATGCAGAGTTAAAGCAATTGATCCTTTCCTTAAAAACTCAGTCTGCATCATCATGTTCTATAGCAAGCTGTTTCCATAGAAATTCATCTTTTAAAAATAAAAAAGTCCCTGAAAAAAACTCAGATCTTTGTGAGATCAGCATTTTGTTCAGAATAAAATCTCAAATGGAGAAATGTTATCCAAAAAATGAGGGGACAGCAGGAGGAAGGCAAGGATAGAGTATGGTGAATTCCTGGCACTTGACGTTTGTTGAGTTAAGGATATATTTGCCTCTTGCTTCTAGCTGTTTCAGTACATTTAATTTCATCATGTTTATTGGGAATCTTCCAAAGCTTATTATTTATGAGACATGGACAGACTCAGTAGCATCCGCCAGGTCAGCATTGGTCCCTTTACATTCAGTCAGGCGGGTGAACCTGGTTTCTCTGCCTGGAGAAGCTTCTCACATCACTGGCCTCTTCCTTCTCCTACCCCATCGCTCCTGCTCCCCTGCATGAAATCTTTGGACGCCAACAAAAAGGCAACTCTGACATGTTATCAGCTCAGCCGTGACAGAGTAAATTGGGAGGCTTCCCTTAATCACTCGAGGTGCAGGTTTACTGAAAAATTTATCTCTGACTACAGGCCAGGGCTGCAGCCTCCCAAGTGGGAGAAACCTTCCGCTAATTTGAATTCGTCAGAGTGGAGCTGTCTGGTTGCTTTTATAGCTGGGGAGGACAAAGTAATGATATTTTATTTTTATTTTACTGTAAGCAGGCAAATATATTAAACAAAATTGGGTTCTTCAAACAGTGCCTGGGAATGAGGTATTCTTTGCTGTTACAGGAGCTGGAATTGTCAAGCATTAATTCAGAGCTAATATTTTGAAGCAGGAGGTTTTTCAAACTGAGCTGTATTGCTTGCAGGTCAGACTTAACCCCCTGAGATTTCTTTTCTTTTCTTTTCTTTTCTTTTCTTTTCTTTTCTTTTCTTTTCTTTTCTTTTCTTTTCTTTTCTTTTCTTTTCTTTTCTTTTCTTTTCTTTTCTTATTTTCCTTCTCTTCTCTTCTCTTCTCTTCTCTTCTCTTCTCTTCTCTTCTCTTCTCTTCTCTTCTCTTCTCTTCTCTTCTCTTCTCTTCTCTTCTTTTCTCTCTCATAATATCTATCAAATTATTTTTCAAATGGCCTACATCACAGATGATTTACATACAAGTTTTCAAAATCCAGCTATCTTCCAATTGAGACACTGTATAGGATCAGTTCTAGGAACAGCTTTAAAAGATGGATAAAAGCAGAAATAGAAGATACTGAATTTCTTTGGGTGTTAATATATACAGGTCATATTATAATAAAGTAAGAGAATAGTAAATCAGATTAGTCTAGAATTTACTGCAAACTGGTTGTTCAACTGATTTCGTGCCTTTGATTCAAGAGAGGAGAAACTGCTCCACGTCCATGCCGTATCCAGCGCATGTTGCGGATCTTCAACCTTGGGGGTGAGTGGTGAGATATGAGACCTTCCCCTGGCTGCTGAAGAGATCACCTCCCCATAGTAGAAGTTACAGTGTGTGTTATCTCGCAGGTATATAGCACTCGGAAACCTGGCTCCTGGAACATATTCACCAAATGTCTCATCATCCATGAACCACGGGACTGATGGATACATCACAAAATAATAATAAAAAAT
>JMFS01016031.1:0-13405 GCA_000699545.1 Podiceps cristatus
CTAATATAGGCACAGCATAAAGCCACCAACTTTAATCAAAAGGGAACACTAACATCAGACACACTGAGTTTCTTGAAACCAGAGCACTGCACCAGCCCACCCCATACCACAAGACAAACCTACTCCATCCTCTAGGCTCAGTGTGATAACATTTTCTCTTTGAGACTTAACACGCCTTTCCAATGGGGTTTACCAACTGATAGCAGCACGTGCCACACAGTCAGACAAGGCTCAGCACTATTGCTTCCACCTCCCAAGAGGCTCCAAAAATAGGTGCAGGAAATGCATATCCTAGTCCAAAAGAGTTAGGCTTATGGAAGCTCATCTTTTCTCTTAGCTTACTTTCACAGTCATTAGAAAGTCAACAGACCTATCAGACCTGCTGGCAAACTGACAACCACTGCCTTGTAGTATAAACTCATTCAGAAATGGTATTTGTTGGGAAAAGAAAGTGTCTCCTTCAAAGCCTTCATAACTGTTCACAACTATCAGTAATGCCTTGCCTCCTAAAGGTATGGGTAAAGCTGACAAAAAGACGCAGCTAGTAGGGAAACTGTAGTGCCTTGCCAGAGCCTACTCTTTGGTCCAGGAGAAGGGAATCCGCAGACACTCGCTCACCCCCACCTGAGAACAGCAACTAAAGAGCTAAGCTCTTTGAGAGAAAATTGTTTCCTTCTGACACCTCAGAAAAATCATCTGTGTGGGAACTGTATATGCTCGCACGTGGAGAAGGGAAAAAACAATTTGAGTCAAGTATACCCACGCACTATCGCAAACCAAAAATTAAAGCGGGATGGATGGCAGAAACACCCTCCCTGCAGAGGGCTCAAGAGAGGCACTTCTGGAGGACGGTCGTGGCATGCAGCAGAAACCCATGGCTCGTACCACAGCTTCGAGGATCAGGATTAAAGACGGGAGTCAGAAACCAAGCGGAGGTGGCAGGTGCAGCAGTGACGGTGCAGAAGACACACCAAGCAGACCAAACACAAGTTAGTAAGCACCAAGCACCAAAGCCAACGTAGGCACATACTGAGCATCACCTTTCCTAGTGGTAATTACTGCAAGTAAAGCATGTAATTTTAATGCATCTTTCCCATCTCCTCCCATCATTAAGAACTGGGAAGAGAGAGAAATCCAACCTGAGACATGGGTGTGTCAACTAACCCAGCATTACTGAAATATTTGTTGTATGTGTACCTTCAAGTACAGCTGGGCTACATATTTCAGTTTCAGGCAACCAAACCCATTCCCTAACTCGGCATTGGTTCTGCAGGTAACTCCAGCTACCAAACATGTCAGTGGGGGAAGAGGTTAAGGATTTATGTACATGGATCTAACAACTGGGGGGGGCACACACATCCCCCCCAAAAAAAAACCCAACAAAACCACAAAAAAAACACCACCACAAAATGGTAACAGCCACAATCACATAAAAGCATATATTTTTATTTAACAAAAAAAAAAAAAGCTGTGTGTATAACAAATGCAGTATCTATACTCACATCTATGGAATTAAACCAGCATATTTCCTCACACAAGTGGTAACATCCTTTGCATTAGCATAGAAACCAACTACAAAATTAAAAATTTACTGAAGATTGAGAGGACAGTTGAGCCTCACTGAGATGAAGCACTCTTATTCCAAATGGCAAGCTCTCCTTCATTAGCATTGCATTTTTCGCTATGTATAAACAAAATTGCATTTTTCCAACACTCCCATGGTATGCTCTAAGTGAGCAATTTCTCAACAAAAAAAAAAAAAAAAGCCAGCTGCCTTTTGCAAGTGCCAACCATCCAGCAATTATGATAAGCATTTCTGAACACCTAATCAAAACAATGCAAGCTGTAGAACTGTATTATTTACTCTGCAAACAGGAATTCATAACCCGAATGCTGCTTTTGAAAACAAAGTCATTAAATCCTTCCCATTTCTTGGGGTTTTTTTTGGTGGTTTTTTTTTTTTTTTTTTTTTTTTTTTTTTGGGGGGGGTGTCTGTGTTGTTTTTTACAAAAGGTATATCATAACTCATGCTATTAACTTGTCAACTGTTGGCTTAAAAGCCACTTGCCCATTATTGCTACTTATAGGGGAATCTAGCTTGAAGGCTGAAACCAAATCTAAGCATTGCATGTAACTAACATCATGTACTGTATATAAATCTGGCTAAGACTAAAAACAAAAAGACTAACAACATTTAATATTTTGGGCACCAAAACACTTTTTAATACAACACAGGTGATCCAGCAAAGACAAGAAAATCAGTCTGGGAAGTTTCAAGAATATTTTTAAAGTATGTCAGAGAAGGAGCTACCAAGGGTTGGGTAAAACAAACAAACACCACACAAAACAAACAAACCACAAAACCAAAAAAAAACATTCGAAAAGAACTCCACCAAACCAAGAATTGATGGTTTGGTTGGTTGGGGTTTTTTTGGATTAAGAAGCTTCTAAAATATCATTTCAGGTCTGAGGAAAAGACAGAGATGGGGAAGCTTCTAAGCAGACTAAAACCACTAGCACAGATATGTACAAGTAAGTTGAAAAAGACATATAAAGTTTCAGTTTAACTCTGCAGGAGCTCAACTCCCTATTTCACTTCTAGGTTCTATGTATCTGCTGTTCCTGATACTCAGCTATACTTACTACAGAGATAAACCCTCTCTGAAAGAATAAGGGTGTAGCCAGAATACAGAACTCGTGATTAGCAACATCAACCTCCTCCTCACCTACAATTTAAACAAAGTCTCCAAGAAACAATAAACATTATTTTAAAGGAAGTTCTTCAGAACACGGAGCCCTCCCCAGTTTCCTAAAGGAAAAGGCAAAAGTCATACATAGCAAAGCATCTCTCAGGGACTTAAAGCACCACATCCCAACAGGGCAGGCGGTCTACCCACAGCCTGTGTGTCCTTCTTGCCCCAGATGCATTTTCTCCTTTCAAAGCACAAGCAGAACAACAAGGGGGATGTGGAGCACACAATTCAAAACCTTTGATGTTCATGACTTTTACCAATTTAGATGCAGTGATTTGACTACATCGGACTGAAAATGCAGATGCTTCCCATAGGAATTTTTATGTGCTTTTTTTATGACATGTAATTAAAGTCATGGGAACAGTTGGCTAAAAATACTCCCCCTTTCTTTTATCAACATTTGACTCAAAAAAACCTCCATCAGTTCTGGATTTCTATACCACCTGGCTTAACAAGAAGACTTGGCATCCTACAACATATACTGTTAATTCAAACAAAATAGTAAAAGGTTGAATCTTCAAGGTATGCATTACCAAAACCTATAAGCATTTTAATTAGGAAGTGCTAAACTACCAAAGATTCATTAGTAATTGTATGGCCTTCTTCCTACTCTTCCATTTGATTCTTGTGAGATATTCACTAGTTTTCCAAAAAACACTAAGTTGTTTATTGCCTCTTCCCATCAACTCAGGAAAACCATTCAGTCTATTTTTTACAACATACATCACAGAGCATCATAAAAGGTCTTCCTGGTTTTCTTCCCTTGCAGATCACCTTCAATGCAGACCAGCAATTTGGCTGCCGACACAATTAAAAGCAGTCTTTGAATTAGGAAGCCAGCAACATCATAGTCTCAAAGAAATAGTTACAGTGAGAATTGGGTTTTTTTTCTTTGGGGTGCTTTTTGCTTTTGGGGTTTATGTTTTTCTGTTTGGGTTGTTTGGTTTTGGTGTTGGGTTGGGGTTCTTTTTTGGGGTGAGGGGGTTGGGGGGTAGGCAGTGTTCATTTGTTTCAGGTGAACCTTATACTGCATTGTTTCTCCTGGAATAAGAACTGAATTAGAGCAAGACAAAAGCTGCTGAATACCAAAAAAAGACCCGACAGAGACAGAACTGACCCGAAGACAATTCTAACAAGAATCACAAGAGTATATTGACTATATGGTAAATAAGAACAGGAATATTAATTTGCGTGGAAGACACCCAAAAGCCCCTCAAGCCCTGGAGGGACAGCTCCTGACAACATCCATCTGCCAAGATGGGCAGGAGAGCTGCAGAGGAAGAGCACCCAGAACCGCAATGCTCCGTAAAGCGAGGGAGAACCCGAGAGGCCTCCCCACTCATCCTTTTGCAAAGGGCAACGTAAAGGCAAGAATTCAAAGCAAATCTTAAGATTTCACACAAGCACATGATAAACAAAGCAAATGATACTCTGATGGACCACTGAGATAAGCAGAGACACCCACAATTACTTCAGTTTTCTTTCATCTCCCTGGACAAGCTGCTACCTTGCCAGAAACTGCTGGCAGCCAGGACAAGGGTATCGTACTGAAATTTAACATCTCATCATCTGACCTCCTGCACATCACAGGCTATTACATTTCTCCCATCTACCACGATGGAGCTCAACATGTATTTACCTCTTTGGAAAGTTAGTTGCTCAGTCTTCACATCTGTAGGCAGAAAATATATTTCCCCTCTTGGCTTGCCCCAAGTCCATACTGCCAAAAACTCGTTCCTGATTTCCTATCTGAATGCCTTCCAGAGAGTGGTACTTGGCATGCCTTTCCCTGCCTAGTATTTCCTCTTTGTGGAGGCAACTAAGGCATTGTTCAGTCTTCCTTTTGATAAATTACAGATCGGTTTACTCATCCGGTTTTACCTCCTGAGATGGAATTCAAAACCATTTTGGGGGGATTTAAATTACCTCTATCTATCAGAGTCACCAATTCCTGTCCCAGCCCTCTCTTCCCTGAGCCCTTCTCAGAGAGGACAGGCTCAACTCCCCAAAACCACATCTAGCACACAACAAGGTATCCCCAAATCCGTGCCTTCTTTACCTAAACTCGTGTGCAGCAAAGCCCTGCAGCTCAGTTGCCAGGTGGCGAGGGGGCAGGAGGTCCAGGCAGAGGGAAAGCCCCATGAAGCACAAGGTGTGTACCCCGGCTTCACCCAAGGCTAATCCTTCCCAGGGACCGTTTTCCATATGGGCTCCAGGCTTCAACATCCCTCTTTAAAATGAAGAGGCTACTTAATTACCAGCCTCAATGTCAACCAGTGTTTTTACAGCAACAACAGAAAACTCAAGACTCCTACCCACTACAAGTTTCACAAGTCAACAGCACCATTTAAAACTCATTTCATCTTTCTGCTTATAAAAGGAGTACATAACAGCCTTTTGTTACTCAGAAGTTTTCTTTTAAGTGACAGATTAATTAAAGCTTTCTTCCTCTTATCAGTTAAGAGACACAATTTCCTTAAAACACATTACAAATATTTATGGATGCATTTATATTCAAGCATGGGAAGCCCCACTCAAAGGAAAGGGGACGGTTCAGATGAGCTGAGCAACGGTATGTCAGCCTTAATTTTCAGAGCCTTGACCTTCAGTATCTTTGACCACAGAAGTTTTGTTAGATTTCAATAGGAACTTAACACTTCAGAATTTGTATTACAGCCATAAATTAATCTAAAGTTGTTCAACAAATCCTAAATCTTATTTAAAAACATTTTCAGAAATAGTTTAGCCTGCGATTTCAAAGTAAAATGCTTTGATTTAATTTTACCCTCCGTTTATCAGAGATTACATTTTCTCTCCAAGCTCAGCTGTTCATGGGGTTTTCTTGCAAACACCTTCGCTAAGGCATTAGCCTCTCTGTTCAAAGGAACACCGCCCATAATCAGAAGGACTTAATGAAGCCTGTTAGCCATGGGAGACAGCAGCTCAGTACACAGTGCCAATGCAGATCCATACCATAACCCTCCCTCCCCAACCCCACAGCAGGAACTACCCATCAAGGGCATCTACCTCTCTCCCACCCACCCATCTTGGCCATTCACCAAAACAAGTCCATTTGACACCAAACAGGCAAGTGCTGATTTTTATCAGAGATGTCTCCTCAGCCTGGATTCAAACAGGCCCAACAGGCTAGCAGTGAAAGGAGAAACACTTCTCCTCAACAGCTGAGATGTGATCATGATTATGAAGAACATTCTGCCCATGGAAAAGGAGAAACAGGCTTTGAAAAAAAGAAAAAAAAAATCCCCACACCTTAGGTTTCCACTATGAGACATGAAAGAAGACAATGCCAAAGCAGAAATTAATCTATCAAAAGTGAAAGCGACTGCCAGTGTCCAGGTCCCCTTGGGGACCTTCAGAAGTCTTCAAAACTCTCTCACTCACTGTATTCTGGGTCCCTTATTTGGTCTTTGACTTTTTGGAGTTTCCAATGCCCCTTCTTACTCTCCTGCATAAAATTTAAACAATAAATTCTAAGGGGGGGGGGGGGGGGGGTTTTTTTTTTTTTTTTCTTTTTAAATGATGTAAAGTTGACATTCTCATGGTAAGTCATATTCTTCTGAACACTGGGATTATAGACAAGTTCTCATCTGCAAATTGCTTGCAATGAAGTTCTAGGAGCTAAGCAACACTGAAAGAAGGACAAGTTGGAGTTCTAAAATTCACAGTTTAACAAGTTTGTTAAATAATTTCAGATTAACATTATCCTTCTAAGACTTGATGGAACTAAAGACAGAATTGGCAAAAGGAAACAGTGATGAAATTAGGATGCTGAAAGACATGTCATTAAAAGCAATTCTATTCCACTTCATAGCTAAGAGAACAGGGCAGAGGACAGACAAGGCACAAGAAGCAGAGCTGCAGAAGAATATTAAACAGGCTTCAAAACAACCCAACAGTTTAACACGCGCTACAGGTCTAGATGCTTACTAATGCTATGCATGCACAAACCCCCCTCATTTCCATACTATAAAGTACTCAACAATTAAACTACGATCAATCAATATTTAGTACATGTAAATTTACAACATCTATAAGGAAGGGAAATACCCAAAATAACAATGCCACTTTAAAGCTACTGACTTTTTGTTGCATTAAGTTTTCTTCTCTTCTTCAGTTTACCTTCCCCTGGATAATACTGTATTTTTCACTGTTTACATAAACAAATACACAGGCATTATATGGAATGTTTATTAAAAAGATATTTTTTCCCCAAGGAAAAAAAAAAAAAAAAACCTAGAAGCCATGACTTAGTTTATGATGAGTTTTGAAAATTAAGCACAACAGAACCAAATCTTTAACAATAATACATTGAAAAAAAAAAAATCTATCTCCCCATGTTTTCAGGTGAGACATAGGGAACAAATGTAGTAGTTTTTCAAGTTACCTTTCAAATGATGAGAAAACAAAATGCAATAAAGCTACTACATCAGCTCAGTATTCCAGATTCCAGATTCAAAACTCCAGCTACAAATAAATTTAAATAACTAAGCACAGAAAGAACAAGTTAGCTTTGTGTCAAAACTGTATCATGCTATCTGACAAAGCAGGTGGGGGAAGACAGAAAAAAAATCAGCCTTTTGCAGTGACCATAATTTAGAGAAAAATCAATTTTACAGGATCAGAGCTTCGGAATGAGCAATCTCTACCTTAAAAATGTGCTGATAAGGTAAGAGAAGGTTTGCTGCAAGGCACAAAGACGATGTGATAGCATGACAAGGAGATTGGAAATAATTCCAAAATCCCGCCTCATCTCGATTTTTTTTCCCTATGTGTGTCCATTGGATACTACATCTAAATTTTGGAGGTGGATGAGGAAGCAATTTTCACCTTCACCAGAAGGTATATTTCAAATCTATTAGCACCAAATAACTATATTACCTACATTTGAGCTGTGTATGTGTAAACTCCTGTTTCATATTTTCAAAAACCTTGAAGTCCAATATTAATAGTTCCCAAACAGTACAGAGTTTTCCTCACCCTCCCACCTGCCCCCATCTTGAACTCCTATTAAGACATTTGCTTTGTTTCACTAATTGAAATTCCAAACAGAAATTATGTAAACCATACAAGCTGCCATACTGGATCACATTGATAGCCTGCTCCAAAAAGGAACAATTTTTAAATGCTTTTACTAACAGGTACAACCAGTTTTGCTCCATTCCTGTCATGCATTATCTGCTGTGGTTGAATAGATAAGCTCTGCTCTAGGGGAAGACAGACCAGAAAAGGATGAACGGAGAATTCCTATCTGGATTAGCTCAAAATGGGTCAGTGGGAACCGAATGGAGTTATCCCTCCCTGAATGCAGCTCCTTGGGGATTTTTTGCCTTTTGCAGTGACTTGACACCAACTTTAACAATAAGGATCCAAAGAGGGGTCAGATGTGAAAAGATAGTTCATGCCCTGCTGCTGCAGGTCTCTAGAGGGGGGCAAAGGGACTAATACCTTAATTAAATGCTATTGCACAAACTTCAGCAAGTGTGGTTTCAGAGGCTGGCGCTCTTCCCAAAGCAGCTGCCCGCTTTTTTAGCTGGGCCAGTTCGACTGCTTGTGGCCATTTTCTGACTCAGATCTCTGAAGCACCTGCCAGAAGATGACACCTACCAAAAAAGGCACAGCTCGTTTCTTCCAACATCACACAGGAACATAAAATCAGCCTAGAGAGAAGCCCTGAAAAGGCTGAATTTACAGAGCAGTGGCCACTGGTGGAAGCAGGAAGATTAGCTTTCAGCAGCCAGCTCCTGAGCTAGGTCTGCTACACTGTTCAACCACCGCCTGAAAAGAGCAGCCAGATTGCACCACCACAAAGCACACCGGCTCACGCGCTCCTCTGTTTGAAGCTCGGCTGTCCCACAGTCCGTGGGATGCCAGCAGTTGACCAGAAGGTTTGCTTCTTTTGGAAAGCCTTGTAAATCACTGCAATCTACACTTACCCCTATATTAAGTCTCAAGAGAAGAACAAGTTCTCCTGAACTTGCTGGGAGGACCATCAAGAAAACACAGCAGGTCACAAGTCCTGCTTCTCAGCCGAAGAAGTCACAGCACTTGCAAAGTTGTTACACTGGGAGCTACAGTAAAGAAACCAGCAATTCCCGTATCTATCGCTCTCTCCTGTTTCTATTAATCAATGCAGGGCAAGAAACCTGCCACACACAACTATGGAATAACAGTGTCCTTACCATCAGCAGCTGGTTTAAGATTTTCCACCCTTCTAAAAGCATCACTTATTAAAATATCTTTACATTCATACACCAAGATGTGCTCATCATCTGGAAAGCACATTTTGTGGGCCACTGCAAGATATTGGTGTTAATCACACACTGTGGAGTGTATTGCCCTTTATCAAACTTTCATCATGTGAAATTTTGTTTTGTAATTACTTGAATCATTGTCAAATATTTGTTCTGCTACAAAGTGCAGTATCAAAACAATCCTATATCCTCCATATAGCAAGGAGCTTGAGGTGTGGTAGTTTTTTTTTTAATAAACACTCATATATATACACACATACTAATTGGCTGTCATTCAAATTAATTCCCCTGAACACAGGCCATTATCCCCATTTATTTTGTTTCTCTTTTGTTGTATGACTAAATTCTCACTAGGAAAGGAGGCTATTTTTGGTAACCGGAGGCATCTCCAGAACTTTTGGAATCAAGTAGCTTCTACAGGTTTTTTAATCAAAATAAGTAACAAAGTTTCAGAACCAATGTCACATTACAATCAAGGGCAGAACCAAGCCTTATTAGGGCTGAAGACTCAAAACCACACACCAGACATTACTGGTTGATATTCTCAGGTGGTTTGGTATCACCAGAAGGGATGGAAAATGTGTTTTCAAAACCTCAACTGTAGGGATTTCTGAAGGAGAGTCAGGGAAGGAGGGCAGACTCCATGAGAATGAGGGCTCATCAGACTGACTGCATTCTGTTTTAAACTAACTAGGTAAATAAATAAAGAAACCCACAAACAAACAAGACCAAAAAAAAAAAAAAAAGTGCAAGTCAGACTGAAAGTTTGACTTCTCTTAAGAGGAGTCCTTTGCCTCTGAACTATTTCAGGCCCAAGCTTGTTATCAACATCGCTCTCGGCAATCCTCAGCCCAGCAGCAACTGCTGTAAACTCTTATTGCAAGACCATCTCTAACCGTTAACCAAGCTTACAGAAAGTCATTCGGTATTTTTTTCAATTCGCTTTACTTTTAATCTTCTTACACCACTGGATTTTTTTCAAAATCCCCAGAATTTAAATCCAATAACACACAGCTCCAGACTTACATGTTAAAACCACACCAGACAGCTCACCTAACAACTTCAATGAACCTATTACCATCTATAAACAAAATTATATTTTTATCAGTAGCAGTCTAGAACTTCGTCCCTTCATTGCCTGGATATAAGGAGGTATGTAAGTGACTACTGGGTTAATACAGCCTACACACTAATATAATGTATATGCACAGATGTATATGGTGATTTTAATGTCATACATTAACTATGCAATAATACTGGCGATTTCAATATACATTTGCATACACTGACACATTAGGTGATTTTAATGAATTATGGGCATGCATACATATGTACATACACATGGACAGTTGACAGATACATTTTTTTCAACCTCTGTTTATTACATTACATACATTTTTTCAGAAGATGTGACAGATGTGAAAACACCACTCATTCAGAGTATTCAGGATGAAGGATGTAAATTAAGCCTAGTGACACCGCCTTAAAAATAAACAAATAACAGCCTGGAGACATGTTACAACGAAAAGGTGAACCAACCAAACCGCAGATGGAGCAGGTTGCCTAGGCTCCGTCCTTGGAGCTCCATTTTCAAGACCCAACTGCAGAAAGCCCTGAGCAGCCTTGTCTGATCCCAGAGCTGGCCCTGCTTTGGGCAGGGGGTCAGACCAGAGACCTCCTGAGGGATCTTGTGATCCTATCTGCTAATTTCTTGACCAGGTCTCCACACCCAACAGCTTGTGTTAATTAATTTACGGAGTCACTCAAAAAATTATTCTTCTCAGAAACACAGCTGCCAATTCATCAAGCAGTGACATGAAATTACTATGCTCTTAACCTATTTTCCTAAGCTTTGTATTGGAAAAGGACTGCCAATTAAAAGAAATTGTCATACCATTTCTTCATACAACTTATAACCCGAACTGTTTACTATCCTTTACAGTTTATTGAACACATGTAAAGAGAAAGTCATGAAAAGCCAAAGACAATCTATACTTCTGGTAGGTTTGCCATACAATTCAACACTGATCAATTAAAACTGATTAAGAAAGATCACTTGCATCTGTCATAGAAACAGCTCATGGGAATTAAAAAAAAAAAAAAAAAAAAATCTTGTCAGCTCCCTCGTGTTTTCATGTAAATTCTGTGAAGAAGCACAGCAGCTAATCACTTTTTTCCCCAGAAAAGGCACCTGAAATGTGAGTCTCAAAATTATCATTAATCAAAAGACAAATAAAGGAGCAAGGGAGAAGCTCCTTTTTTACTCTTCTAATTTGTCCACCTGACTGCCAAGGATCCTGACAGCACACCAGAACCCACAGCACCTGCCCTGCCCTGCTTACCCACACAGCTGCCCACCCAACACGGCAGAATTTTAAGTATAAAGTGCGAAAGGGATCCTTCAATAAACGAAAAGCCTTTGCCAGGGGAATTCAGAAACAGAACCAATGGGAAGAGGAACCAGAAGTCTGTAATGGAAGCAAAGGAAAGGCTTCATTCCCCTTCTCATGATGCAAAGTAATTTCTAAAGGTCTGCTTGAAAACTAAACAATGAGGAAACAAATGTCTGGAGTTGTCCACTAAAAGCAAAAAAAAAATGAACAAAAATAAGAACGTATAAAGCACTACACTACCCATTTTTTAAAAAACCAAACAAACAAAAGCTGTAAGGCAACATACTTTTTGCCAACTAACCTTCTGAGGGCCAGCTTGTGCAATATCAATGTCTTAACAACTTGATTTCAGTCAGCTGGTAAAAGAGTCTCACTTACGGAGCTAGAGCAGCGAGCAGAACAGGCATGGCAGAAATCCTGCTAACCTTGGTGTGCTAATTCAAAGTAATCTTGATTTATAAACCAGGATCATTCATGCAAATTCACAAGGATAGTTACTGTCTGCTGCATTTATCTACTGAAATCAGACAATTAATGAAAGCAATTAAATGGAAAAATAGCTACTGAAGAATATGACATTTCTGCCAATTATGAGAGCTCTTAGCCAATGGATTTCCTAACCCCAGTTAAGTATTATTCACACGAGTGGCAGAAGCAACATGCTAAGCAACTACGACACCACCAGAGCATCACTAAGGAATATTTCCTTTAAAGCTGCATAAATAAATATTAATCTACCTGTAATTTTAGAAAGGAATTCTTCATGTGTAATATAGGAAGAGTATGTTTTGTTCCTGCTTTCCTTCCTCCTTATACCATGCCCTGTGAAAGCAAAGTCTAGGTTCTTTGCTGCTTTCCAAAAAGCATTTTTTAAAATGGCAGGAAAAATGTTTCGTTTTGGAAAAAGAGACCCAAAGGGAATCCAATTCAAACATCAAAATTTCACACTTTAGCATACGAAGACAGTTCAAGTGCGGTAAATGCACACATGTAGTTCCCGTATGAAATATTTCCATATTACAAAACCAGTCACTTGTTCAAAACATCAACCTTAGAATATCAAGACTAACAAACGCCTGATCACAAGACCACCAGATGTTAAATAAAACCTATCCCATTATTAAACATGAAAAAAAAAAAAAAAAGGATAAATGCAAAGCCTCAAACGTTCATACAGAATGACAGAACAGGATCAAAAGCTGCTGCAGCAACATCAGTGCCCATTTAAGCAAATGTTTCAAAGGATGCCTGAAAATTCTGGATATCACTAAGGCAGACACCACTGCAGAGGTGTCTGAATACTCTCCCCCCAAACGATTCTGGTGCAAAATCCAAGCCTCCTTCTTGCAAGCACCTTTACGTTGGCAATACCTACATACCTATCTGTAAGGCCAGGGCGACAGGGACCCAACAGAAACCCCCATCTCTTGGTGGTCTACACGGTCTCAATCATAAAACCTCATTTTTTACTTCAGCTATGCACCCAAGGCAGAGGTTTCCTTCTATTGCATTCAGACAACAAATGGTTGCATCAAGCTGGTAAAACCCAAATGAGTTTTGTAACTGGAAGCTTTAAACCTCCAAGCACCTTTGCAACTGCTTGGCTTGATTTACCCTGCTCAACATTGGCATGACCATGCCTCGAAGCGAGAGCCTGTGGCTGGCATCCTTGGCAGTGGGGCTGGAGAGCCGTCTCCTCTCATCTGCTGGGTACTGGGGTCCCTCCTGGAAGGGCACCTGAGCCCCCCACCCAAGGGGGAGCGCAAGCTCTGCTTTTTAGGCTGTGCTTTCAGGCGAAATGTTGGCAATTCACCTCACCCACACCCACGCCTGAGCTCCCCCTTGGCAGAAGCGGGGGTTAATGCTAGAGGACGACAGAAGCTGAGGTCTCAAGGCCGAGGTCTGGCAACCACGGATGTAAGGAGATAACTAGGAGATAACTCTCCCCTCCCACACCTTTTCTGGGGGGGAGCACCGACACCCAGCC
>KL258457.1:0-13183 GCA_000699545.1 Podiceps cristatus
GTTGGCGGCCGGTCACCAGTGGTGTTCCCAAAAAAATGTTCCCAAAAATAAAGTAAACCTGTATCCTTTTGGTGTTCCTTCTGAGCTGTGGAGTGTAAGCATAGCTGAAGGTACTTGCCCGATATACCTGTGCAAAGACTGTCAAAGAGTATCCAGTGGATTCCTGGAGATGTTTTCACGGGCATATTAAAAAGAGGGTGAAACAGAAAATAATAGAGAATGTGTCGTTAAGGTTTATGTTAAAAGCCAGATTTTCAAAAGACTTTATAGAGTAGACTCAGAGAGGGCCTAAATTATATAGGGCTTGAAAGTTAGGTTCCAGAAGGGGAATCTGTGATGCTAAATCTGCCACTGCTGCTCTCTCTACATTAAATGGGAAAGTCAGAAATCAAAGGATGAGATTTGCAGCTCTCAGATGCTGAATGGGGGGAAGCCTAAGCCAGCCAGCCAGTAGTCCAGTTATCAGGATGATGACCAGGAATAGTGGAGATCTCCCTTCAGCTCTGCTTTGTCTCATCCAAACCAAGTAGGGAAGCTATTTCTGGGGAGAACTTCTGTTTCAGTTATTGGCCACTTCCTGATGAAATGCAGTAACCAGAAAATTCTCTGCTGTATGCCATTTCAGATCCCTCAAATGTCTCAGCTCAGTCCATCAATGATTTCTTGTTAAGAGACTTTTCTACAGTGCAGAAATAAATGCATCACTGGTGTCATTGCACATACATTGACAACATACAAGTTTTCCACAGTCATACAGAATTATTTGGTGTGTGACAAACAGAAAATGCTCTGCTAAAATGATTAAATAAGAGGGCTTTATTTTAAATACCACTATGTTATCACAGAATCATAGAATTGTCAAGGTTGGAAAAGACCCTTAAGATCATCGAGTCCAACCGTTAACCCATCACTGCCAAGTCCATCTATACCATGCCCTCAAGCACCGCATCGATCCGTTCTTTAAATACCTTCAGGGATGGAGACTCAACCACTTCCCTGGGCAGCCTGTTCCAATGCCTGACCACCCTTTTGGTGAAGAAGTTTTTCCTAATCTCTTTTTTCTTTATATGAGAATTCAACCAGTCCATTAAACTTGTTAAGCTTTATCTCTGCAACTAAATTATGCCCTCAGCAAGCCTCTTCCCTTCTGTAGCAGAAGTATCTTCCTTGCCTCCAACCACATTTTTAGATTTAAAAGAGTCCTTCAAAGGTATTTCTTAAGTAAACCTTTCAAAAGCTTTTACAGAGTAAACTTCCTTCTCTCCCTCTGCTTTGTACCAATTGTTTTAAATTGAAGTTTATATGAAGTTTGATTCTACAATGTTTTTACAGAAATGCTGAGCTTTCCCTCAAAATAACTCCAGCCGAAGCTTGTATGGACCAGTTTTGTCTTTCATTGAATAAATATATTTTATAGATTTTAGGAGGGATTGTTTCAGTTGTTTGGTTTTTTTTTTTTGGTGGTGGTGGAGGGTGTTTTGCACATCATCAGAGCTCTGGCTGGGAAAGCAGAAGGGTGCTGTTTGTCCTCGGTAGTGTCAGCATGCTCTTTTTTCCATTTTCTGGATGTTTGAGCACAGACCGTTCCTTCTTTCCACCTGGGCATTGCTCCTAAATGATTCCTGAGAACAGACAAGTAGTCCGTAGAACCATAATAAGCAGTAAAATTCAAATAATTCCCAGTTAAAGTTTTGATGATGAGAAGAGAGAGGGCAGGCAGTTCAAAAAGGGCACAGCAAGCACCGCTGTGGCCAGCGCTGGCATTAGGAAACAGATGGTGCTGGGAAATTACCAGGCCACAAAATAATACATGAACTCTTCTGTGGCTCAGGCTTGTAGGTGACCAACTTTAATAAAATGAGATGGAGGAATAAGTTTGCAGTACTCAAAATGCTACTGTGAAATGCGAGTCGGTATGAGCTGCAGGTACCAGAGAACAGAAGAACAAGCAATTAAAGCAATTCAGTAGGCAGGGGAGACCAGGAGGAGGAGGGAGGCAGGCATTTTTGCCAAGGTTTTTGGAAAATCTGCCATGAAAACTGCTATAAATCCCTCCACCGAATGCTTGCCCAGAGGGACAGTGTGAAGTGCCAGATCACTGCAGAGGCTTTAGTTCATGTCTCACTTTAGCACAGGTTGACATCCCTTCCACCGCTATTCTTCTTGGCCTTTCCAAGAAATGCTAATTGCAACGGAGTCCACATAGTGATAAAATAAGCCAACAATGGAGAATGCTCTGCTGTTCTGAGTCATGAGATACCGTCAAACACTGGTATCTAACATTAAAACCATGCATGTTACTAGAATTGTTGAATCTTCTCCTAATTGTCCCACCTCCAAAATGCGTGCCTTCAAGTTGCATGTGAGATCTTAACACGAAGGTCAGGGGGCTGGGGGGAGGACAGAGCCAGTGCATGAACCCACCACTGTAAGGTAACTTGTACACACGTGCCATGTGCTAAAACTGTAAACCCTGGTCTGCCAGTAACAATCTGGGGCATGATAATCCCTTAATGAGCAACAGCAGGTGCTAAAGTGCTTAAAGTAAATCACCCCTGCATTTTAGGGAGTTGTTATTTATGTCATCGCTATCAACAAGTGCAAATCTGACAGGACTGGCAGCAGCCAGTGACCTCTGCTTCTGAGGGCTGGGAGCTGCAGGGGGTCCCCGGGCAGGCAGGGCCTGTCCCACTGCCCCAGCCGGGAGCAGGGCAGCCGCGGGCACCGGGGGCAGCCCCAACCCCGGGCATAGGGCACCTCGCTGGGGACAGGGACAGCTGAGGCCAGGCCAGGACATCTGCCCAAAAGTGGGGTTGGGGATCAGGCCCGGTGGGGGGAACGGGCAACAGACACAGCTGGGATGGCTGAGGCACCAACGTAGCCAAGGAATTCAAGTGCGCTTTTATAATACCAAGTTTTTGGTCTTCTAATTTTAATTGAGTTGGAAAGAAATATTTCTTCTGTCTCTGCCAAGTGTTTTCTTGATTCGGATTGTTAGGAAATCCCATTCTTGTCCAGTTTAGCACGCCTGCGGGTACACCCAGGAACACCAGCCACTGGAGAGGTATTTGTAAAAGTTAAGAAACACAAGCCAAGGCAGCAATGAGCACAGCATGACACAGAAAGTTTTCAGACTTGGTGTTTCACTGCAGATGTCCAGAGTGGAAAACACAGCACAGATGTACAGTCTTCCACTCCCCTCCTCTCCTCAGCAGCCACGTGAAGGACGCACGGTTCTCACACCCCTCTGAGCCAGGGCGGCCGCGGCAGCACAACAGCCGCATCCCTCCTTGCTGTTCAGGTGCTGATGAGAGACCAAAGGCTTGGCCCGAGACGCGAGTTCTAATGGCAGTCTAAGGCAAGGCAGATGGTTTAATCCAAAAACTGTAAGTGCATTTGGACAAGTTATCCTTGCCCTAGAAATATATTATACTAATGAAGTTACACTGAAAAGCATTGCAGGCCTGGCAAGACTTGCGAACTATTTTAATCCTCCAAGAACACATTTGCCCAACCTAATTCGACTTCTCATTAGTAACTTCCTCGCTCAGCTTTTTAAGAGACAGGAACACACAAAAAAATATCAATCTCTAGGTCACTGATTCCTATCACAATTGCATCAGATTTCTTCTAAGGTCTGTAGCAAATTGATCTGTGGGCTGTATTTTCCCACCTGTATATTGGAGATCTATAGGCTTTAGGGAGGGCTTTTTAGAATAATGCAGCAGCTTGTTGCTTTGATATCAAAAGAGCATGGAGCTTGCCAAATCTCTTCAAAGGGAAGGGAAAAAAAAAAAAGGTAATTTGTCCTTGTACGTGCTGATGCAGCATGAGAATAGATCTGTGGGTTTTATAAATACAGTGCTTAAAGAACAGGCCATCCGTTGTGTGCTGGGCTGCTGCAAGAGGAAAAGATCACCCCAAAGGAGAGTCAAATTGCAGTTCAGTATTTCATCTTGGCTCTGACTCTCTACTGATTCTGGGTGTCACTTTCCCTAACCAGAACAAGAAAAATAAAGACATTTTCAAGAACAGCATTCAACCTACCTAACTACATGTTAGACAGGTTATTCTGAACTTGTCATCCTATATTCTCTTTCTAGTCAGTGGAGAGAAACCCGGTAGATGTGTCATCTGATCCATTTTAGGCATCTTTGTTAGAATGGAGGATCTGCTTTTGAGGGTGTCCATTTTTTCCCATTGATGGCACATGGAGGATGCAGCGATTAGCTCAGACTTTTAGTACGCCTTTTGAGCCCCAAGCTGGGACACATGATTCCCACATTTCCTTCTTTTCCCCTTCTGTGCTTTTTTTAAGATGACTCAGTGCCCTATTCCTAGTAAGTGCAGGACGAGTCACGGGGGCACACCCCTGTTGCTTCATCCTTCCCCAAAATATCCCTTCAGCTGTGCGTGATCCCCTGCCCCCAGCCTGCGCTGCTCTGTCACACCCCATCATTCCTTAGCGGATCCCCCACAAGCCACTTGCTAGTGGTGAGGAGGGCTCGGACAGCTGCAGGAGGGAGCGCCTGCGGCACGGCGCGGAGGGGGAGCCGGCCAGTCCTCGCCCACACCTCACAATGCGTCCTGCTCCTTTCGTGGCCGACATTTTTTCCTTCGGCAAGATTTGCATAGCAACTGGTGACACTGCTGGGCTGCCTTCATTGGGAAATACCCCGATGCGAATCTTTACTGGTCATTCTTTTCAGTAAGATGCAGCAGCCACAGCTGTTAAGTTTCTGCACCAACACAGCACCAATGTTACCCATTTTTATTGCAAGACAAAAGAAAACCCAATTGATTTAGGTCAGGCTTACTTAGGCTCATTGTGGTTTTACCAGCTGGCTTCCTTCCAGCGCTGGTGTATTTATCTTCCTATCAGAACCAAAACCATATGATTCTCCCCACTTTACAGATGGGTTCCTGAAGCAGAGTTCATCTTCTCCCAGGCAACAGAGGGGTGAGGAAGTTACACGGGAACGAGAGTGTAAGAGCTTCACCAGCCTGGAAAGGAAACTCTGCTGCTTCCATCAGGGAAGACCGCACCAAGGAAGTCTTTGATACGGATCCTGGTGGAGTGGTGGTGATCCACAAACGTGGGCCAGGCCGCGGCAACAGAGCACTCCTAGCTGCAGAATTTGAAGAAGCTGCAGTGCCAACACCTGGAAGCCCCGCTCCAACGGAGGAACTGCCCAGGCACCACTGGGCACGAGCACAAGCAGCTGCTCAGCCTCCCCAGCTTGGTGCACTGAAGCATCTGCAACCGGTCAGTATTGTGTTCTCAGCCCTGTCTTGTCCCTGGTTGTAACGGGCAAAGGAACTTCAGCTGGGTAGTCCTCCTCCAATATCTGCCTTTCTAGAGGGAGAACTGGAGATGTTCGAAGTGGTCCTGTGCTAAGGGGAGCAGGCTACTGCCCTTCTCATCCTCAGCTCTCTACTGCGGGTGGACAGAGCGCAACTCCTGCTACCGTGTCACTACCATCAGGCACACGTCTCTCTCCCCGTTGCTAGCAGGGTGATCTGCCACCGTCACTGGGGGTGGGCAGGGTGTCTGAGGCCTCGGTAAAGCCTCACGAGCACCACAGGAAATTTCTATAAAATAACGGCAAGGGCACAGCTAAGCCAGCTGTTACCTGTTCTGCCATCCAGAGGACACCCCCTGATTCTCCTTCGTGAGAAAACTTGCAGAGTCTTGACAGCCTTTTTAAGAGGCTGCTGCCAGCTGCACAGAGGATTCCGCATGGAGGACAGGACTGTGGCGGAAGCCACCTGTGAGACAGGAGGCGCCCAGAACGGGTTCAGAGCTTAAATGCATTCCAACAGCCACAGGACCACAGGAAAGCCTGGTCCCATCTGCGCGCTGCTCCCGTGGACGTGAGACAGATACCCATTTGGGCTCTGCGTGGTCCTTGGTCGTTTACGGGACAGATTAGTGAAGATTCCAAGGTGTAACCTACAAGGACCTACGTACAACATTTGTATCTTTGGAAGCGAGGGTTAAACCGACCTGCCAAGTTAAATGACATACTGCCACCTTCGAAAAGCCTCATTATCCTGTCTAGAAATGTCTGCCATTAGTGTGACACTTGTACGTAAAGAGATAAAACTGTTGCAGTTAGCTGTGATTTTCATCCACGCACTTCACTTCTGCATCCAACCAGTTAGTTCAAATTCCTGTTTGCATTTGACACCAGCCTGGCAGCGACAACAGCAGCTCAGCAAAACAGAGGTTCGTTCACTTATTTATTTATTTGCTTGCTTGCTACTGTGCCTGAATCACATTTCTAAAAATGCCTGCGCAGCATCTTCCACTTCTGCAAATGTATTAAGACTAAATTATGCATCCCATCTTTACCAGTGGAGATGGAATATCACAGGAATCAGGGAAGCTGTGGACTGTACCACCTAGTCAGTTATTTATATGGAAAACCCATTAAGCAAAGTATTTAAGCAATCAAATACCTTGCCTCTTGTTAATAATATCCTGAATATGAGGAAGCTCATCATCCAAGTTCTCTGGAGTCTGGTTATGCTGCATAATTATATAATAATCAACACACAGTCCATGCCTATCCAGTAAACATTTAAATTTTATTCTATCATAGAGGAATACAGTGGTGCTATACTGATTTATTAAAAAGAAAAGTCATGACTCACTACTCCCTTAAATCCTGAGACTTTAAAAAAAAAAAAAAAAAAAAGGTATCTCAGGAAATAAGACATGTTTGCTTACCAGCATTTGAGATTTTGAGTTTTTTAATTCAGATTTTCCAGCAACAATATGGGTAGATACTTAAAATGCCATAGTTACCTCAAAATCACAACTGATCTGACACCAGTGGAGTGACATGAGGAACCACGTAAGGGAAGCATACTCAGTGCCAAGAGTTAGGATACCAAGTTTCCCAGCCCATCAATTAAAGGCCCTTACGCACTACAACCAGTACACCTGGAACCCCAGTTACGTTCTGGGCTGGAGGAAGATGTTTGGCTGGACTGAAACCTGCAGCTCCAATCCTGCCTTCCTCCGACGTTGACCTCCATTCACTCACTGACCACAACTATCAGCAATGCAATTTCCCATTTTTTTCTTCAGGTTTGTCCACTGTTTACAATATGATGCACAGAGACTTCAGAGGAGACAGAATTTACATTGTAATGGTTAGCAACATTACAAAAGATCACCCTGTCACGAAATCAGGGAAAAACGCAGCTTCACTACGCTCCCGTCTCTAAAGAAAACTAGCTCTGTGATTCCATCTTCTATGCCTAAAATGAGAATGATACTAAACACTGTGTTTTGAAGGATTAATTACTCCTAAATGTGCTGAAATATTCATATAGAAGATATTGTATAAAGACATGTAACTGTTCGTTGCCGCAAATGTGAACAAAACCCTTTTCACAGCACAGCATAATAGTAGTGAGAAAAGTCTGCACAAGACAAACCGGGGAATTTCAAAACACTCATCCATCCAAAACCACCAAACCAAACGAAGAATTCGAACATGGCTTGGGAAAGTTAGCAGTGTAGAAGTTTTATTCAGGTCCAAAGAAATAACGTGACATTTTTGAAACCAAAAACTATCTTTTTGCTGTCGCAAAAAAATTGAGTCATCAAACTTATGGTGCCCTTATTTTCAGAAAGGCAGGAGGAAAACAAAATGCCAAGTAATTTAAAGAGTGCAGAACTATAACCATTTTGCACCGCGAACATTACAGCTGGATGCACAATTGGGATGGTCAAACATATGTTTTAGGGCTTGATTATTGTACCACTGAGTTTCAAAGGCTGAGCTTGCCCCTGGTAAGCTGAAACAGGGACTAAGAAGGACATAGTCTGCTCCGCTGCTCAGGCCATTTCTGTACCAAACTGTACCAATAAATGTATCTTCTTTTTAAGTCCTCAGTGAGGACTACATGAGGGAAGCATTCAAGTCTCCTGCTGTGAATAAATGTCATTCTGTCACATTTGTGTGATGTTTCCAGTTATTCTGAGGTGCTACAGGGACCGGGCTCAGAGCACGGACTAACATTTGGTTCAGAGACAGCAGTCATAAATAGCCGCTGCACAAATCCAAGAACTGGATATACTTCACTACTGCAGATGTCCCTTGTCTTTTATGCCAATAGGACCATTATGGTGATTTTTTCCCTCTCCTCCACAATGACAAATGCCAGCACAATCAAAATTTGGAAACTTTCCATGTGAAAACAGGAACAGAAGAATGCTAACCTAATCAGCTGTGCTGTGCTTTCAGCTGTGACTGTGGGGAAAAAGCTGGCCAGGCAGACACCCCTGCTTATAACAGAATGATACCAGGTGCATCACGGTAATGTCAGAAATATCTGTAATAAATCCCATACTATGCAAGAGAAAAAAAATGGGATTTCCATACTGAATATGCTGTGCAATACTGCAGGTCTTCTTTCTCTGCATTTTAGAGCGACATCATTGATCTTTCTGTATGAGTTTAATTACAGCCTCACTTTAATGCTGCCAGTAATAAGGAACTATTTGTACTGCTCTTAAAGAGGCAAAAAGCTTTATTAGATACTGCAAAGAGCTATGGATGCTCTTAAAAATAATAAAGGGCAGACAATCAATCACATCTGCTCTGCAAAGAGCTTTTAAGATGTAACCCAGAGCTTGAAGCTTCATTATCAAAACATTTTTCCTGTTGCCATTTTAAAAAATTCTGCTGAAGTTTAATGACTAAAACGTAGGCAACAAAACTGCAATAATAATTGCATGCCTAGGAATGAAAATACAAAGTAGTTCTAGTTTCACTGAAAACATGATTTTAAAGATGATTGGCACCATTTTGGACCCTAAAAATACATGGACCGGTGCCACTTAAGAATACATAGGGATTTTTATGGAACCCAGACGGTGGATACAAACGTTCATCTGAGAGTTCAAATTTCAAATCGCAACATATCAATATCAGGAAAAATAATATGTTTAAAAGAAATGACAGCTCCACAAGATAGGCTCTGAAGAATCCTTAATAGAAATTGTTCAATTTTTCTTTCATTTCTCCCCATTAATAGTGCCTAAAGTAGCTGGAAAAGGCGCTGTGCTTCTAAACCGTGCAAACAGAAAGTGGTGGTCAACACAGGATCTGCGGCAAGCCAGCTTTGGGAAAAAGTTAAATTTGGAGGTGTCTTCTCTGCTAGACTAAGAAAGCTCATGGAATATAAGACAACTTTACTCTGTAAAGGGACTCTGTGGTACGGTATCATGTAAGAAATCAGACTAGCTAGTAAACTATGCTGCTGGTCTTTTTAAAAGCCAAATGGAAGGCATGTTCAGCTGTACCAACATCGGACTACTTAAGAATCTCTCTTTGGTGCCTATACTGAATGAGGATGCCCTTGGATGGACTTTTATCTGAGATTTACCATTTTGGGTGGTAAGATAATACTAGAGGTTACATCAGTCGGCCTTCTTGGTTGCAAGGTCAAAAATGTAGAGGCTTCTTTGTTTTCAATGGTTGCTATGCAGTCAAAGAGTTCAAGGATCTAGGTAGTGTATAAAGAAATGAAATGTTTTCCAAGGCTTCCAACTCTGTGACACCCAGAATCACTGATGAGAACCAAAATGCAAATGGTCAGAGATCACCAGAACAAAGATGGCAGCTGGACAAACAATTCCATGAGGCAGAAGAACATTTACTTTAAGGCTGCCAGGAAGACATGCCAATATGGGTTTGCTATTATAATATGGCATAAATACATTCATTTTCAATTTAGAAACTTTCAGTTAAATTAAATTTTTCAAAAAGTGATTGGAAGTTCTTGGCATTAATACTAAATCAGTGCTTTAGTTTTGGAAGCTGCTTCACTCCTACAGTCTTTTTAATTGATCCTTTTTGGGCATTAACCATCTTCGGGTTTCCTGGAACACTGTATCTCCCCCTGAAATAAAATGGGTTTAAGTTAGTTGTCAGAGGTCACATTCCATGTAAGTTTTAACTGCAAGAAATTTGCATGCTTTTTATATTTGCATAACTGATTACTATTGTCAATTAATAAACCTGAGAGAGGAATAAACAAGTGTATTTCTGGGTTTGCAGGCTAGCAGAGCATCTAATTATACTACATCCAAACTCAATCCTCATCTCATGATTCCTGACTACTTCCTGTTACCTAAATGATGGCATTTGAAGAACGTGAACAGAATACTAAACATTTGCACAAAGAGAAAGGTAACTGGCTAAGGAGACATTTTCATCAGTTACACAATCCGTGTTAGGAAATGGAAAAACACTTCATATAGATGTAGTCACTGTTCTCTGTGGGTATTCCACTCTGGAGACCCATGCTCTTGAGCCCATGATCTCACGTAGCAAATGCTGCCGGCAGACTTCTGAAGTGGTACTCATCATACACACATACTTACACCGCCTACATGAACCCTACTAGAGCTGTTTTCATCTTGATCTTCTAAGAGAAATCAGTAGGAATGTGAACAAATCTCCAGAGGGGAAATGGTGATTCCACAAACCGGAAAGGTCATTCTCATGAGCAAGCAGTATGTGTCTCTCCTCTTACGCAATGTACATTTGTTTCTCCCCCTGTTCGTTACTACAGTCAACAGACAGCTCTTTACATATTCTAATGACAATATACAGGGTTTCAATGTATTTCCCAAGTAACAGGCATTCTGAAGGAAAATAAATCACAACATAACATTATATTCACGATGGTAGCCAGAGAAATATTTTGTTATGCAGTAGAAGCTCTGATGACATGATCTGTGCAAGTCCCAAATTTCTGGGCAAACAGCCAACAAAGTTGTCCCTAGGGCTCGTTAGTCTTCTTGAGATTGACACATCCTTTGTCCCAGCTCTTACAAGCAGACATGGTCTTGAAGGGACAGCTGTCCCCATAGAGATATGGAGCTGCTTCTACTCAGAGCTTGGAAGATCAGAACCCAAGGCCTCAGTTTTCTCAATAATCAATTAATTATTCAAATTGAAATCAATTGATAATTCCAAATCAATTGATTAATCTGTGGATCACTGTAGAGGTGAACTAATCAGACAGTGTACGTCTGTGTGGAATTCTGCAAACAGCAAAACCTCTTTCCACTCAAATCCAGTTGGACCTATGGACTTAGAAGCCAGGCAGCTGCAGCCAGTGCAGTGTTAAAACTGAGCTACTAAGCCCTGCTATATGCCCCCCTACAACAGGAAGGGCTCAGAATGACATTCCATTGGTTGCTCAGACTGCACCAGAGACATAAGTCATCAAGACATCCATGGTTTTTCCCAATTGCCCGCTGGCCTATCTCCTTCTTGTCCTGTGAAATACCATAAAAGGACCTCTGATGAACTTGGCTTCTATGTTTGGATGGCCAGGAAACCGAATGCATCAACAATTAGCGTTCACAATTACTACTCAAAAATGTTTGAGTGTTGCTTCAGGTTTTCCATACCTGTACCTATACTTAAAACAAATATCAAAGAGTTTCTTAGTATGGTTTGAAATCTAGTGAAGGTGAGTGTTTTCTGAAAGGCCAAGAGAAGTGAGATAAGAACTGCAGGCAGAAAATTTTCCAATTATTCTCGAGAACATGTTTATTTTCAATCATGCAAGTCTTCTCTTATTTGAATGAAATTAATTCTCATTAATGCCAGCTTGAATGAACAATTCGGGCTGTAAATGAAAGCATAATTAAAAAGGAATAATATAACAATGTCTGTGTTAACCTTGTGAGATGTCAAGGGGTGCTTACTTAAATTCTAGTATTTCTAGTACAAACTATGCCAGATCCCTATTCTTACCTCCATGTTGCCGACTAAGACCAAAGTTTGATCTGAAAGTTCTAAGTCCCTGGTTATAAAAGCCAATGCTTTGCAAACTGAGTCCTTTGCCACTAAGGACAGTTTAAAAGATGAACAATTCCCTCATATGGGTAAAGTACTTCGAAAAGTTAAAAAAAAATCCTCTGAGGCAAAATGGGTTGAAAGGGGATATTTTGTTACAATATGCATCTTCTGAGACCAGCAATCACAGGACACTTTTATTTTCTTTTACACTTTATTTTCTTTTGTTTGATATAAAGAAAATTACAGAAACACAGTCATATAATTTCAGGGTAAGTAATGGTCTACTAAAATAAATTATAAAAAAACCCCCAACATAATCACAGATCAGTGCTAACCCTCAGCAAATCTCAGTATCTGGCTGAAGATATTTAATCTCCCAGCAGGGACAGTGAAGTCTCCTAGTTCTAGCTTTCTGACCTTCTCCACATGAGCTCTGTTAAACATCACTGGGGCCAGATGCATCACACTGGCTATATATGGGCTACCTCAGACCCATACAGTGCTTCTTCTGTATTGAGAAACTTCAGTTATGGACTTTAATTCATATTGTACTACATTAACTCTTATTCTAATGTCCTCTCCTGTAGCACAAAGATCCACTGTTCCAATTTATGAAATCCTGTGATTCTGTCCTTACACAGAACGAAAGGATAAAGCTGGTAAGAATATATGTCTACACAATTTCACACTTATAATTTACTCATTATATTACATTACAGAGGGTGAAAGCAAGGCCAGGTAGCTTGGGAGGAAAACAGGAAGGCCAAAGCCCTGACAGAATTAAACCTGGCCAGGGGATGTCAAGGGCAACAAGAAAGCCTTTTATAGGTATGTCAGTGATAAAAGGAGGACCAGGGAGAAAGTGGGCCCTCTCCAGAAGGAAGCAGGAGACCTGGTTACCGGGGATGTGGAGAAAGCTGAGGTGCTTAACCACTGTTTTGTCTCAGTCTCCAACAGCAAGTGCACTAGTCACACCACCCAAGTCAGGGGTCCCCAAGACAGGGACTGGAAGAATGAAGAACTGCCCACTGTAGGAGAAGATCAGGTTCAAGAGTACCTAAGGAACCTGAAGGTGCACAAGTCCATGGGTCATAATGAGGTGCATCCACAGGTCCTGAGGGAACTGGCGGATGACGTTGCCAACCCCCTCTGCATCATATTTGAGAGGTCGTGGCAGTCTGGTGAGGTTCCCACTGACTGGAGAAGGGGCAACATCACCCCCATTTTTTAAAAAGGAAAAAGGGAGGACGCGGGGAACTACAGGCCAGTGAGCCTCACCCCTGTGCCTGGCAAGATGATGGAGCAGATCATCCTCAAAACCATGCTGAGGCACATGGATAACAAGG
>KL258457.1:13468-33051 GCA_000699545.1 Podiceps cristatus
ACAGAGACAGCGGGACCGAGGGCACCCTCAGCAAGTTTGCCAATGACACCCAACTGTGTGCTGTGGTTGACACACTGGAGGGAAGGGATGCCATTCAGATGGAGCGGGACAGGCTGGAGAGGTGGGCCTGTGTGAACCCTATGAAGTTCAACAAGGTCAAGTGCAAGGTCCTGCATGTAGGTCAGGGCAATCCCAAGCACAAATACAGGCTGGGAGGTGAATGGCTCGAGAGCAGCCCTGAGGAGAAGGACTTGGGGTAATGGTGGATGAGAAACTTAACTTCAGACAGCAATGTGTGCTTGCAGCCCAGAAAGCCAACCGTATCCTGGGCTGCATCAGAAGCGTGGCCAGCAGGTCAAGAGAGATGATTCTGCCCCTCTACTCCACTCTGGTGAGACCCCAACTGGAGTCCTGCATCCAGCTCTGGGGCTCCCAACACAAACAGGACATGGATGTGTTGGAGCGGGTCCAGAGGAAGGCCACAAAGATAATCAGAGGGCTGGAGCACCTCTCCTATGAAGCCCGGCTGAGAGAGTTGGGGCTGTTCAGCCTGGAGAAGAGAAGACTCCGAGGTGACCTTATAGCAGCCTTCCAGTTCCTGAAGGGGCCTACAGGAAGGATGGAGAGGGACTTTTTACAAGGGTGTGTAGTGAAAGGACAAGAGGGAATGGTTTTAAACTAAAGGAGGGCAGATTTCGATTAGATATTAGGAAGAAATTCTTTGTAATGAGGGTGCTGAGGCACTGGAACAGGCTTCCCAGAGAAGCTGTGGATGCCCCATCCCTGGCAGTGTTCAAGGCCAGGCTGGACGGGGCTCTGAGCAACCTGGTCTATGGAAAGGTGTCCCTGCCCATCCCCTGGCAGGGGGGCTGGCACTAGATGATCTACAAGGTCCTTTCCAACCCTAACCATTCTATAATTCTATGATTCTATTCTATGATTTTCAGATGTTCCAAACATGTATTGTGTATGTCCATTTCAATAATATAGGTAAGTGGGTTCATGGAAGAGTATTTACTGGGAGATACTAAATATATAGAAACCAGACTAGCTCAGGTAGTCTCCAAATGCAAAGTCTGGGAGAGTTCCAAAAGGAAATACTTTATCTGCCTGCTGACACACTTTTGTAAGCATCAGTTTATGGTCACTGGAGGCAGGATACTGGATGCAACAGACTTTTGATGTGATTCTCTATATTCTTCATAATATATATTCTTAACATTTTCATTTCAGTCAAAAAATAAATCTCCTCCAATTTCAAGCTTTCTCACAAGCACTACCACCAGAAACTCATTTTATTTCTATATAGGTCAGAGCAGGTGGGTTCTTTTCAAAATCATATTTCTAACCCATGTAACTAAACAGAAATATGTTAAACAATGAAGCCTTTGTATGTTGTCATCTAAAATCACTCATATTATCATCCACAAATGCTTTACAATCTCTATTGGCTAAAAAGGACCAAGCAAGGCATTATTTAATTGAATTACACTTAATGGACTAAAGGGTATACTTGTTGCTCCCAACTCTGCAGTAATATAGAAAAAAAATGAGTCATTTTAAACATAGGTTGAAAGGGAAGAACATCAGAGATATTGTAAGATTTCAAAAAGGCCACTTAAAGATGTATTTTCAATACTGCAACATACCTAGTAGTAAATAAAACTGATTGAAAAGCTGTATCAAAAATGATGTTAAGATGAATACTTTGTCAATAGGATTATGCTTAGTGATATTTACGATGAACGGAGAGTTGCAGTATTCAAAATATAGTACTTAGCAAAAAAACCCCAACCAAACAAAAAAACCTCAACCAAAGAAACACAAACTAGAAAATAGTGGGAATATAAATAAAATTTACCTCAGTATCTGTTTTTCTCCCTTGCCTGTCAGAACATCTGGTTTTTGCCTTTCAACAATTTTAAGTGTAGCTGAGGTCTGCAATAGCCAATTTTTTACAGAACAAGTTAAATACTAACCACAATCATAGTGAAAGAAGTAAAATTTTTCCAAACTAATTTTGACCCAATATGGTCTTACTGCCATCAAGTACTTTAAGCAGATATTACACTAATGCCTTGTTGATTTGGGGAATTGAACAGATGCCAAAATCCCTTGCTGAGAAAAAATACCAGTATTTATTAGGCTGGACAATAAGAGAATACATAATTTCAATCAGCACATTTTGGTAATATTGCCTATACCTCCACATTTGCAATGAAACAGCACTAAATTTCTCACATACTTCCCTGAATGGGAAACAAAACAAATTATAGTGACTTAGTTGTACTTTTGAATAATTAACCCATTAATTAAGAACAGGAATGACTTTAAAAAAATGAACACAGCATGGAAATCTTTGCATACTCTGGAAGTCTACATTAGTCAACATACTGAAAAAGAAATAAACCAAACAAAAACCAGTTTTCATGCTTGGTATTGCATTTAACAGAATCTGAGCAGGATTAAATCAGTTGCTTCTCCTGTTCCTTAGCTCACAGGGTTCCCTCCTCACCCAGCACTTGCTGGCTTATCCAGCTGCCTTTACTAAAACTACCTCTCAGAGAGACAGCTATACCATGGACAGAAAACCAGAAAATGCAAAAGGTCTAGGGCTTGTCTGGCTGCTGTGCACACTCGGGTGTCTAGTGTAAGTGAATGGAATTTTCTCGGTCCCTTTAAACAGATCCATCAGGAACACAAAATAAATACATGATAATCACGATAGACCACGTGTCTTCTACACCAGGCCAGTGAAGACTTTTTGAAAGCCTAGAGCTAGATTTTGGGGCTACCTAAACAAGACTCAAAGTTTGGCTTATTACATTACATTACATATTACGTTACAACATCATATTTTGTAGCATGTGTGAAAACATCTTGCACTTGTGAGAAAAAAATCTGGCGCTGAAAAGAAGCATGTCTCATTGCTTATAAGACAAATGGTTTCAACTGTGCTTCCATGTATACACTGCAGCAGGCAGGTATTCCTGACCCGGTCACAGCAAAGTCAGCTGAAACTAAAGCAGAGTCTTTTCAGAGCACAGGCGTAAAAATGGAACAGGATTTGCACAGATTTACTTCCCTGAAGGCAAGAAAGTTTTTGCAATTTAGGAACTCTAGCATTAAAGATGATGGCTGGTATAATTTATCATCTTTCTGAGCAGAGGTGATTCGGTGACACATGAGGCAAGACCTATGCTATGACTGCCTTTATTGTTTAATTCATATGAATATAGAGTTCCAGTATGTATGATTATTACCCATAGCACTGGTTTTTATGCTACAGTTTACTCCAGGCCTATCCCAACTAAAATGAGCTGTTGTGGCACAAGCAGCTTTCCCATTTAATTGTGGGCTCTTTCTGCAAAGAAATCCCAATCACAAGTCAGACCCTACTATACTAGTAAAAGTTTGTGATAAAAATCCAGCTGAAAGAATGGCCCTTTTAAAGATCTGTTATCATTCTTCTTTGTCTGCTTCTTAAACCAATTTCTAAATACCACCAGAAAGTGCTTTGAGGCTTGTGAAGTCCAAATCCCAAACCAACATTTTTTCAGATTGAAAACAAAATAAAACAAAGCAAAAAGAATACACCATAAATCATCAGTGCCTCCAGCATGAGTTCTCAAGTTTGTGAAATCTTTAATTTGTTTTAAAACTATCATTTTAAAATTGACTACATCTTTATGGGTCCAGACAAGACAAACAACAAAAGCACTCAGAAGAAACACATATTTTGTAAGAAAACAGAAAAGCACTCCATAATGAAAAAGGTAAATAAAATAAATGGCTGCTCAGAAGCATTCTGCTTCTGTTTCAGGCTGCAGAAGGAAACCAAAACAAAGCAGAAAAAATCCCAAAACATCTGGGATTTTCTAATATCAACCAGTAAAAATTTCTATTTTACTATCATTTTTTTTTACTATGAGCTATAGAAAATCACAAAGTATAATGACAAAATAAAGGTCTAAAAAAGCATTATATCCATTCACTGTAACTAAGAGAGTGTCACTGGAATGAACTGTTGTCACAGGATAACAATATCCTGTAGTATAATTACTTCGGAATGTACGGAAAATATTTCTCTGTAGGTAAATCCTTCTAACTCAACTGCTGCGAACATTACTGTGCAGACTCTAGAAGAGTGCAATTTTAATACATCTGAAAGAGTCTGGACTGAGCGCAAGTTTACTTCTGCCTCTATTGTTAAAATGAACTCCAAAAGGGAGGGCGTACATATGTAGATTTTAAAGGAATGTAAAAGCAACAATCCAATCAAAGTCATAGCAGAACAGGACCTGAAGGGACCAGATGAGCCACTGATTCTTTTGCAACCAACAGTCAACCATGATTAGGCAGACTGCCATGTTCAGGTTAGCAACATAAAAGGTAGATGTCTAATCTAAACTACTCACCTAGGCTCTGATTACAGCTCATGGAGACAGGTAAGTTTCTGGAAAATTCATTTCATCTTGATCTAAAACAGGTGTGATAGTCTGCACCTTAAACATGTTTCTCTCTCTGCAGACTACAGAGAATCCCTCTACAAGTACCTTAGATTGGCTGTTTAACATTCAGAGAACTAAAGATGGGGAGATTAATCTGAAGATGATTATTTACCTTTCATATGATTCTGAAATCATGGGGGCAAACAACTGATTACTGAAAATATAATGCACTAACTACCTTGAGTGTCAATGGCAAAATCCTAGTCCCTAATGCCCTGTTTAAGCAACACGCCAGTGCATACATCTCACTTCAAATAATGTTTTATACATGTTTGAGTGCTTTTCTAGGCAGCTGAATGTGAGAACTCCTCTTGCTAGCATGTTCAGTAATAAAATCATCTTTTGTTTCCTACCTTCTTATTTCACTGTTCATGCAAAGTTATTAACAGTTACCATGGGCATCTACCAGGTTCTTTCTTGCTTTCAAGCTGGAAAGCTAGTTCAAGCAATCCTTTCAGATTTCCCAAAGCAGCAATGAACCATGTAAGAGAATCAGTTGCCCACAGTGCAAACACATGGAAACACTGCTAATTACAGCTTTTCACCCCAGTTAGCTATGACAGGGATTCAGTGACAGTCATTCCTGAGTATCACACTAAGCTGTTACTTTTACTTTATTCAGGAATTAAGAGTTCTTTCAGAATAAGAAGCACTAGAAATCTTTAGAGGTTCCTTTACAGGTTCCTCCAATTTGTAGTATAAGCTTTTACGTACTACATAATTTGCAGCAATAAAATTTAACCTCTGATAAAAACAAGGTATCTTATCCCTTATCTTATAAATGTAATTGAAATATGTGTTGTATTGTCTTTCTGAGCTGGCTGGCTAGTTTGTCTTCAAAAGGAAAAAGGGGAAATACCAAAAAGGAGAAATTGCTACTTAAGGTGGGTATCACTACTGCTAATAATTTGGTTCCGTCCTTTTCAACTGAGACATTAAATGATCATAGAGTCTTGACTAATGGATGGGCAAGCAAGTATCAGAAAATTGCTTCACCTTTCTCAGTTAAGGGCACTTTGACTATCCTTGGGAACAATGAAACTCCAATTGATACAAAAGCAAAAAAGAATATTTAAAAATAAATAGACTGTAGCAACTTTCAATTTCTAGGTCTTAAAATTTTTAAAAAGCAGCTTTCGTAATGGATTTGGTAGATGAATTACATGATAAAAGACTCTGACCTAACGGCATTAACAGATGCTGATGCTATATTAAGAAAGCATAATGATTTTTAAAAGTTACAGAGTTGCACATTTTTTTTCTTACCTGTAAGATCTCCGAGAGGTACATGCGCCGCTCATCATTAGCTTTGTGGTAAGCCTGCATTTAAAATAAGAGATATAAGCTACCATAAAGCAAAATATTTTAGAAGTTGAATCACACATGAAGAAACAAATATACAGCAGACCGCTTTCCAGTGACATATTTTGTGGAGCTACACTATTGTGTGCTCCACACACATTGTCTCTTTGTCAGCTAACATAATGGCTTTTATAGGTTAGAGGCATACACTGATTACAAACCTTTGCTTCTTGTTCCAGTCTAAGTTCATAGTCTTTTAGCTGATTTTGGAGACTTTTCTTCTCTTCTTCTAGTTGTTTAAGAACCTCCTTTAAGGAACCCTGTGGTTATAGTAAATAAAACTATGTTTTACAAATATTTCCATTCCATATAAAGATACTGTCATTACAGTCCTTTTTCTTCAAGCATTATAATGTTTGTCATTCTGTTTGCTTCTTGTGCACTTTTTGTTTACATGGTTCTGGCTGGCACACTGCAGAGACACAAGCAATTAACCACATGCTACAATTATCAGTTATGCACTACACATTTCCACTGTGTTAAAATGGTACAGGTATGTTTTTCCACACTGCTGCTCCTCGACAGGTTCACAAAGTCACCTTGCGGTGACCAGCCAGAATTGCTTACTTCTAACTAAAGTTCACTCTGATGGCTCCTTTTTAGCAGCAGGAAGATTTCAGATATCATCTGCACATCCATTTTTAAACCACTTGCCAAGAGAGCTGCTGGACTGGCTGAAGAGGCACATGGATGTCAAAGGCAACACATAACAACTTGGCCAGAAAGCAGTACTTTGTGGGGAGACAGTCCAACTGTCCAGCAGACTGTCGACAATTGAGATGAGCTAGAGTAACTGTGGTAGAGTCCATTTTTGGTTACTGGCACTGGCCAGTTCTTCGTTTGCTGTGTAGGGGAAGCAGAACACACACCCAAGCAGGCCCTCCTCCATTTCTAACATAGGAAACTGCTTCTCATAATCCCCTTCTTAAACTGACCCACTCCACCCAGTAGAGACATTCTTATTGGGAAGCTCTAATAGTAGATGGCTTTTTGAATTTCTTGCCTCAGATTACTCAAGGTCAGTTTATATGGGCTTGTTCCTGTACTGAAATTATCTTAAGAAAACTGCTCTTCTTCCTCCCTTGTGTTTGCCCCCAGCATGCACAGATAGAAAACAGGAACATCTTTTTTCAACATTCTTTTTACTAGGATAAATCAACTGAGCTTTTAAAAATGGGTCTCTCACACAGTAGGCTGTCCTTTCATCTAATTATCATAGTAACCTCTTTGTACACCAGGCTGGAGCAAAACCTTCTTACGGTTGGAGAACAGAACTGTACTGGAGTATGCAGCACTCCAGAAGCCATCTCACTGCCTTTAACAATGTCAGTAATACTTCTTTATCTGTATAGAGAAATTTTAGGATTGCATTTTCCGTTTTCACAGCTGCAGAGTGATGGCTCACAGGCAACATGGGGTCAGCTAGAATATCCAGATCCTTCTCTGCAGCTATGTCCAGGTGATCAGGTCTGAATTCATAACAGAATTTGCTTACTATTTCCTAAATCCTTTGGTCTACGCTATTAAATTTTAACCCTATTTTTAATACTATAGTCTTCAGTGTCATTCTTCTTTTTTAAAAAAAGAACATCCAGATCCCTCTTATATTACATAACTGGAAGCAGACAAAAGATACCATAACTTATTTTTACTTTGTGTATGAAGGTCATGCACTAAATGTGAAGATTAGTCCTAAGTCTGGCCCTGGAAGAACCCTGCTTGTACTCTCCCAGCAGCCCCCTTCACTAGTCTCTGCTATCATCTTCCATTTGCCAGCTCTTTACTCCTTCAAAAAATCTACTCATTTTCATTTTCTCTAAATTAATCAGTCACTTCCCATGTGACACGGCATCTTTATCAGAGGTGATAATGAACAAGATTACTATATTTATTGTGACAACAAATCTACTGTCTCATCACAGAATGTCAACAGGTTTGCACGCCATGAACCACTTTTAATAAATCTGTATTTCAGTCCGGTTTTGCAACAATTATTCCTCTCTTCCTTTATTTTAAACTAAAAGATTCACTTTTCTCCAATACACACAATGCCACAATCCACAGCTTGATTAAAACCACTTGCTATCAGATCAGTGCAAGCCAGTTCTTTAAGAATTCAAAGGTACGGATTACCCATTTCCCTCAATTTAAGCATATCCAGCTCCTTGAGTTCTCCTTAGGATTTGGCTACTGTCATTTCCTCTTCCAAACATTTGCTGACATTAGCTATTTCTTCCTTTGTCCTGCATTTTATTGTTTCTGCCTTTACTGAAAACTTAGGCAATATATACAGGTTTAATTTAAAATGAATGAATTCACGATCACTTGATCTGACAGTTTTTATGACTGGCTTTTCTGCAATGTTCTTCTAGATTTTCAAAATCTAAACCAGCATTCCTTCCTTTTTATCCAGTATTTTCTGATAGAATGTGTTAATTACCACTGAGATCTGTGCCTCATCATTACTACTAGCACTTTTCTTTCTTTATTTGCAAGTATCACATATCATACAATTTCTGAAGGTAATCTAATAATATCATCCATCCAAAAATTCATCCATCCAAATTTTTTATCTATATTTGACTGTATGGATGGAATTCAGCCTGAGTCAAGGATATCTACATTTGAGTGTCCATATGGGAACTTATCTCCTATTAAGAGCCACAGTCAATACAATCAATGATGCGCAGAGATTCATTCAGCTGAGCAGCTGAAGAGCTCAACTCAGTTGCCATCTGAGATGCCCTAGAGTGTCCAAGGCATTCATGTGTGGCAGATATGACATGGGTTACAGAAGACACATGTCCTTCTGGAGTAGCAGTGGGCTTCCCTGAACTGAAACACCTACAAGTCTCTTTGTTTACACAGCCATTCCACTGAAGATGCCTTTTTAAATAAATCCAGATACAACTCTCTATATTCAGCTGACTGTAGCAGGAATTAAAGTCTAGCCAAGATGTAGACATCTACATATAGAAAATAAAATATTGGTGTCCTAATATTTGAGTCACGTTTCAAGATATATTTTAATATTATTTCCCAATATTATTGTGATTAAAATTTGTTCTCCTATCCATCCTCAAGATGTATTAAACCAAACAGATGATGAAGAAAGAACAACCAACATCGATGTAAAAGTCTCTCGCAGGCTGGGTGGAGAATGCATTGCGAGCAGCCCTGCAGAGGAATTGGGAGTGTTGGTTGATGAGAAGCTCAACATGACCTGGCAACGTGCGCTTGCACCCCAGAAAGACAACCATATCCTGGGCTGCTTCAAAAGAAATGTGACCAGCAGGTGGATGGAGGTGATTCTCCCCCTCCCCTCCACTCTTCTGAGTATCCACGTGGAGTACTGTGTTCAGCTCTGGGGCCCCCAACACAAGGACAGGGACCTGTTGGAGCAAGTCCAGAGGAGGGCCACGAAGATGATGAGAGGGTTGGAGTACCTCTGCTATGAAAACAGGCTGAGAGAGTTGGGCTTGTTCAGCCCAGAGGAGAGAAGGCTGCGGGGAGAACCTTATAGCAGCCTTCCAGTACCTCAAGGTGGCCTCCAAGAAAGCTAGAGGACTTTGACAAAGGCATGTAGGGATAGGACAAGGGGCAATGCTTTTAAACTGAAAGAGGGTAGATTTAGATTCGATCTAAGTAAGAAATTCTTCACTCTAAGGGTGGCGAGGCACTGGAACAAGTTGCCCGGGGAAGTTGTGGATGCCCCATCCCTGGAAGTGTTCCAGGCCAGGCTGGATGGGGCTCTGAGCAACCTGGTCTAGTGGGAGGTGTCCTTGCCCATGGCAGGGGGTTGGCACTGGATGATCTTTGAAGTCACTTCCAACCCAAACCATTCTATGATTCTGTCTCTGCTACATACCACATTTAACTCTGTTTTGATTTCTCCTGCCAAGTGCATACCTTTAATACTTGTTATCCCATCATGTTTTCATTATCAATGTTATTACATTTCCTGCTAGTCAGGTTCTTTCATTTGTCTGCTTAGGCCCTTTGTGTAAAATGAGTATCTGTTTCAGAATTTTTATTTCCAACTCAAGCACCTCCCTAGTCAAAGTAGCTGAATTCTTTACTTTCTGTACTGACTACCTATCATTGCCTTAATAATCAGTTATTTATTCTCATGACCATAATGCTTTGCTATGACTTTATTTACCAGATTTTCCTGGTAAACATAGAAAGGGAGATATGACTCCCTCCAAATACGCTCCAGTATCCATGTGTGGTCTGTTTCTCAGAGAGTTGAGAATGCTTGCTAATGGTAAAAAAATCCCAAAGCTTATTTAAGCCAATGTTATACTGGGCTGCATTAGGCAAAGCACTGCCAGCAGATCGAGGGAGGTGAGTCTTCTTCTCTATTCAGCACTGGTGAGGCCACACTTGAGTACTGTGCACAGTTCTGGACTGCCCAGTACAGGAGAGATACAGACATACTGAAGAGAATCCAATGAAGGGCTACAAGGATGATTAAGGGACTGGATCGCTTCTGTGAGGAAAGGCTGAGAGAGCTGGGACTGTTCAGCCTAGAGAAGGCTGGGGGAGGATCTTATTAATGTATATAAATGCCTGGAGGAAGGGTGAAAAGAGGATGGGGCCAGGCTCTTCTCAGTGGTGCCCCGGGACAGGACATGAGACAGTGGGCACAAGCTGAAACACAGAAGGTACCCTCTGAACATCAGGAAACACTTTTTTACTGTGAAAGTGACCAAGCACTGGAATAGGTTACCCAAGGGAGCTGTGGAGCCTCCAGCCTTGGAGATAGTAAAAAGCACATCTAGACATGGTCCTGGACAACTGGCCCTGCTAGAGCAGAAGGGGTAGACAAGACAACCTTCAGAGGTCCCTTCCAACCTCAACAACTCTGTGATTCTGTGACTTTCATTTTATTGTTACAACTGTGCCTTCCGTCTCTCTTAATCAGTACCTTGGTCAGACCATTTCAGCTTCTACTTTTTTGAGTATCCATCCAGCCTAGCACAGTCTTCTTTGGTCTGTTCCAGAATGAACCTGAAAATGTCATTTGACATTACACAAAAGATTATGTCATTCTTAGAAGAGCGTTTTCATCTTGGGTGTATAACTTATACTCTTGACTTTGGACATCACCAAGCCGTTCTGTTTTCTGGATGTGTGATAGTCCTACCAATGGTTTCTAACAGATAGCCACCAAACATATATATCTGCTTCTTACATCTGCCTGTTTGAAATCTCCAGTTTTCTCCTTACTAATGTCTGCAGATCATTTCACCTTTTATTCTTTTTCATAATTTTCTGTACAACACGTTACTTATTCGGCTCACAATTTTATTTTTCACAAAAACATTTCAAGCTGTTACTGAAATTTCCCTAGGAATGATTTCCAGTAAAGTCAAGATTTTTCAGGAGCATGGCAAAAGGTATAGCACTTTTAAAACATGTTGCCAAGAGAGAATAACCCCTCCCACTGTTCAACAAAAAAAGAAAAGAGATACAGAAGAGCTATATCTTTCAAAAATGTTTCACACAAGACTGTTATTACCTTTAATCTGGTATAACAGACACACTGAAGACATGAAGAAAATTGGGTTGGTTTTTTTTTGTTTTTTCCTAATTAAAGCAGAATTATCTTGGATGCAAATGAAATCTTTGTCGTAATACAGAAGGCTTCTACCGTCAATACAGTCAACGTTGGCCTATTCAAGGATAAAAAGTAAGCTGCAGATTAAAGAGAAGATTTTGCTAAATTCCATTAGGGTCATGTGCTGTTTCATTACAACATCGGTGTCTGTACAGAATTAAACAGGACAGATAGAGAAGGCCTCAGCACTGTCAAGCTAGGAAACTGATTTTTTTTTGCCTTCTCAACCTGACTGCACATTAAAGATTATAACCATGTGACAGCATATTTTGTACAACATATTTTGTACTACCACCGTAAGCTTAAATGCAGTAAATACAGAAGTTCATGCTGTTCTCCAGATTTGTTCTATGTAAATCTACAGCCCACTATTTATTTCCTTACATCAGTGTTATGTAAGACAGCAAGACTTGGTTGCAGCTGTCAGTCACAACAGAGCAATTTGGTATCTCCTCAGTGACGGTACTCATCTAATTTCTTTAAGTTCTTGCACTTACAAAGTAAACTACTTTTAGATCTTTTTTCATTTAATCTTTTCAGAAGCATTGTCTATTTATTTCTGCCAATGCAGCTGGTCCAGTGCAGATGCCTGGGCATTCATTCAGCTCTGGAGCCAGGATGATATCGAACCACACAGCAACCAAATGGTGCGCTACACTGATTCTGATGAGCAAGCAGATGGAAATAGGTTGATAATATGACTAAGGTATAGTTACCATCCCTACAGTATCTGGGTGCTTCATAATTTGTAAGGTACCTATGCTTACAATTGTCTGGTGAAATAAGAAAGTTAGAAATTACTCCCAATTTACAGACTGAGAACTGAAGCCCAAAATCAAGTCTAAATTGCACTTCAGGCAGAATTTAACATCCTAATGCAAAAAAAAAAAAAAAAAAAAAAGTAATCTATGCAATGTCTTACATTTTTCACATCAGGTTTTGTCATATAACCTAGGCATCTGAGCTGTTGTTATCCTGCTTGCCCATACGCACAAGCTTAATCAAGCTGCTTCGTTTGCTAATGAAAGCCTTTATGGAGTCTCAAAGCAAAGCTTTCTGGCAGTCATCTCCCTAACAGAGCTCAACCTGAGAAGCATGCTCCACACACATTATCTGAGGGAGAAATCCTCTTCTAACAGCCTAAAAATTAACCCACAAAGAAATTAGGGAAGTTATATTTTTAGTCCCCTGCCACCCTACGAGCTTGAATTCTCACATCTCATCCCCTGAGAGTGCCCTTGCCATCATACTTGACTAGTGCTGAGATAATTTTTGAAGCCAGGCTGTTAGTCAGAAATACAAAATTTACATGGATGGAGAAAGAACAACTGAGAAAGGCTGCAAGGTCATGCCTACTTCTGGAAAGGAGGCAGGATTTCAGACACAATTCATGGGTGTTTCTTACCAATTTCCCATTGGTTTTCCATATCTACTATGCACTCTGTTGTGAATCCCAATCTAGCTGCTTTTTTCCCAGTTAATACCTAGGAAACTCAGGCAGCTAACTCAGCTTTCTGACTTCTGCTCCTGTGTCCATGAACCTAATTGATGATGTAGGGCTCAGTATGGCAATACTGAAGTTCTGATGGGAATCTAGCGACACAGATGTTCCTGCTCAAGTAAAAGACCCTTCCGAGTCCCCAAACACTATAAAGTACAATTTCAAAAACAGACATGAAAAATTTTAAATGGTAAAACATCGAAGAGACCCACTTTAGCCAGGACTTGTTGTAAGTTACCTCCCACCCCTACTTTCAAGGCAGTAATTGAAGAACTAGCTGAGACCTTATATTTGAAGTCTTTAGCTATCTTATATCTGAAGTCTTCAGCAGTTGCACACCACCACAAATCAAGAAGTGAGAAACAGCAGCCTATGTACTCAGCCAAATCATTAAGGGCTGGATTTGCCTTTCCTGAATTCTGTGGGAAATAAGCAGAAAGACACTTCTCTGAAACAGATTCGGTTCTCAATGCTTATGGTTGGATGATCAGCTTAGTGCTTAAGCACTACAGTAAAACAACACAAAAGCAAAAGCTCGCAGAAAACAGAGTTTAAAGCATAAAGTAACACAGACTTGTAGTAGAGTTCTTGGAGCACAGAAAGCCTCAATACAAAAGCAAGGACCAGTGAGAGCTAAAGAGAACCAGAAGGAGCCTCCCAGGTATGCAACACTCCCCCAGAAGGAGAAATTGTCATCAAAACTCCAGGATGAATCAGTAAGATTCTGAAAAAGCTTTTTAGAAGTAGTTTAACTGAATATTGAAATGGCTTTTTAAGTTAGATTTATTACAGGTTCTTCTACTAAGCCTTGAATAGCTGGACAATGTATTCCTGAAAAGGAGACATAAGCTGACTAAGGGATTTAACCTGAATTTAAGATCCTTAAGTTTTCAATAAGTCGTCCATGTCAAGCCACTCTGAGCAAGCTGGTAAGCTAAAAGACACACTGAGATTTTAAATGAATACTTTCTTTATGTAACGGAATTTTGCAGGGCTTAGCAAGATTCTCTCTCAGAGCAATGATACATTAAGTCTTGTGTCCAGCAGTGACCAAAGCCCAGAGTTTCACAAAGGGAACACCAATTCTCCAGTTCTTTTTATTTTCACACAATTTCCTTTTCATTCGACTTAAGTTACATACTTGGCTTAACACTTGCCAGAAAATGAAATTATACAGAATGATACTGCAGCTGAATTTTAAGGCCACCCACATAGGTTGCTCTCATTCTGGATTTTTCCTTACCCTACTACCAGTGGCAACAGAAGTGACAATTTCTATCAATCATTTCACAACAGACAAGGTAACAAATCCATGACATCATCAATAGGCTCAAACTTGTTTTCATAAGAGCCCGGCTCATGCAGACTATTGATCCTTATGGCAATTTGCTTCAGCTCTAATCCTCTTTAACTTTTCTCCATGAGTTAGAACAGAAGCAATACATCTGTCAGTTGTGTAGGAAAAAACCAACACAAGAAGCCTTTGCAATCCATTCTACTTGACATTTTAAATCAAATGAAGTTTAGTTTAGAAAATAAACTCCCTTCCCTCCAACACCAGGAGCTGACGTTCATCAGCTGATTTAGCTGAATCTTTTAACACATCATTTTAAACTCATCAAGAGCAAAAAAGCAATACTACATCTTTTGTTTTACTGTAACAGAATTTGTTTTTATGTTGATATCAATAAACTCCCTAGTCATATATTACTGGAATAATTACACATAAGAATGATTTAGCATAGCACATTTCTATATACACCACGCACTCGATATATACACGATCCTGCAAGGGCTCCAGCACAGGTAAGAACTTGTCCCTGTACTTGTCTAAATGCCAGGTGCCCCCTTGTGGTTACAACATCTTGGTACTGAAACCAGACCAAGAGCAGAACTACACGAAGGCAGCGTGTCCCGTTCACACCGGACGGTGGCCAGAGTAAAGAGGTCGGCCTGGAGACTTGTTGGAAAGTTCAGACTCCTTCAGCGTAAAAGGTGTGGGCCACTGCTACCCAAAATCCTTACGTCAATGGTCTCCACGGCATTGCTCACAGAGGTTATCTGCTGAGTTGGGGAGGAGGACATTAAAACAGAGACCTCCATTGTTGTGGCTCAGACTGACAGAACAAGTTGTTGCTGACTGTGAGACCTTTCACTTAGTATCTCTCCTGGGAGGCCTGAAAAAGGCTGGAGATTGCTCCTTATACATTTGCTCTGGAAGATATCCCAGGGTCCCAGTCAATTGCTAAGGAATTCTGGAGAACAGCCAGCAAGTAACATCACTTGACTACAACATTTTTCCCCAATCGTTTTCTTTGAAATACAGAGTGTATTCTGCCTCTGGGAATACCGCAAAGTGATCTGAGTAAAACAGTCTGCTGGTTTGTGCAAGGCCACCAGAGGGAACAAGTAATACCAACACGACAAGGAAGGGAAAAAATGCAAATCAAAAAGGCCTCTTGGAGGCATCCACAATACCTGTTTTAGGTCAGATGAAAGAAGTAGGAAGGGGAAGTCTGTCAGGAGGCAGGATACAGCTTAGGGCAGTCAGACCAGTCTACAGAAGTTCTCCAAAAATACTTCCAAGTTTCATGAAAAGACAGGATAACAGATTTCTTCTTCCCATAGAACTACTGGTGATTTAATCCAGCAAGAGCAACAAGGTTCATTTAACAGTAACTTGCTACGAGAACTGTCAACATTTCCTATGTCATTATCAAGTGCTGATGTTCCCTATAGGCAGTTAACAGCTACTGAAATACAAAGTCTTCGTTGCACGTTTTCATAAACGCAAGATATTCCCCTCCTGTCACACTACCAATGCCTTCTCCAGTGTGACACTGCCACACATTCCGCTTACAGTTTAAATCTGACAGCAAAAACCCTGAGGTGGTTGTGTGAGAGTCTCAGTTCTGTGGCCACTGTGCTCGCGGAAAGGCAGCTTTGCAAAGCTAGTATGTGTCTCTTAATGTCAGAATTTTCTCAGCTATGGTGCTGGACATTCCTGAAAATGGTGATACATCACAGAACCCTTGGTTCCTTGGCTAATCTTAACTAGAGCGTTGCTAAGGCAATGCTATCAAGAGTCTGCTCTTCTGAACTGGTTTTGCAGTACACTTTTCTGTATTTGCATACTAAAGCTGCTATCTAGGGATTCTTTCCAGCAGAAATAGTGAGAGAGAAAGGAATAATTTTCTTTCTTCTTACATGGGAAATTATGCTTAGCAGATAGCATGTATTTCACTAAAACTCATTTAATGAAAAAATGCGAACAAATGAGTGCAGCATGTTTAAGAGAGGCAAATAAAATACACATCATGTTTACTTTAGAGAGAAGGCATTCCTTCTGTAATTATTTCTGAAGTAGTGTATGACACTTGTATTATTCATTAGGACATAAAGGAAATTACTGACAAAACAGTTTTCACTGTTGGAACTCCCTTGTGCTTGTCACTGTTTAGGTTATTTTTAATCTGCCCTCAGTATACAAAAATGATTTTCTAAACCGTGGCTGTAAAAATTTGTGTGTTTAAGGTATTGGTTCAGAACTTACTGTCACATGACACCTACATGATTTTTTTCAAACAAAAAAAAAAGGGATTATCTCAAGTCAGTATAAGGACTTCAGAATGGTAAGTATATATTTAAATGGCTTAGGGGTGTTTTTAATAGCAAGGAATCATTCATCACTACAATTCTAATTCTAAAGCAAAAATAGTGCAAGCCATCTGCAACAATTATTGCAATTTATCATCACAGAAAATCCTCTCTGCCTCCTTGTTCGTCACTCCAGAATTTGCATTTGTATTCTTCTCTTTCATTCAGGTTTTTACAGCTTGCTGATTGCCAGGGTCCCTGATGACTAATCTTTTTTCATTTTCCCTGTAGGGCTTGGTATCAAGAAAATATTTTATGATACCTATCTCTAAATGGGATGAATTACTCTACAGACATGTTTTTCTCCTTCTATTGACTATGGTAGGATCTTAAATGACTGAGTGAGATCATTCTCTCTAGTATCTTTGAGATAGCTCCTCTGTTAAATACAGCTAAAATTGCTTAGAAAGTTAAGAATTATTAGAGGTCCTTCTAATTACTCTAACTGCATAATTCTAACTTCCTTGGGAACATAAGAAGACCTGCAAGTACTATTTAATTTTCTAAATATGTTGCTTAAAACAAAATCTACTGTGTACTGTTGCCACATTCTAGAAATTGTACCATCTTGCTGGAAGAATCACTTTGCTATCTTTCCACAGAGCTTCATATGCAACTGAAAGCTGAATATCAGAGTGTAATTTTGATTTAACACACACACACAATGTTATATATACCCACTCTCAGCATTTTTACTTGGAGCAAATGTAGATTGATGGCTGGCTGCAAAGCTCTTTGTTTTTCCACACCCACCCACCACATCTGCTCTTTATTCTCATCTGCGGAGAAGCTAAATATTTCTTCCTACTCCCTTAAACAACTCCCAAAAACATAGAAAGGATTTGGATAAACCTATATGCTTAAACACCACAAAATGATCTGTGTATATTTTTGCCAATGTTTTATCTCCTAAAATTTAAAAGGAAAAAACAAAAACAAAGTAGTGCTGCATTCTCCAAGAGTATCTGTAAATATACATTGGCTTTTCTGATAGCATCAGTGGGAATAAACAAAAAACAAAAAAACAAACAAAAAAACCCACAGCAAAGCCCACAAAATACATCTATTTTCTTCCTCTCTTTCTATCTCCTGAAAACCAAAGCAAGTTAAAATGAAACATTTCATTAAATCTCTAAGAGCTTTTTTTCCCTTTGTGGCCAGCAAACAGATGAGCATATTCTCTCTAAGCTGGAAGGCTGAAGGAAGGATTTAAAAGTGCAGAAGCAAAGCCCATGGCATGGCACATGGGCTCCAGACTTCCCCAGGTGTTGCTAAGTCTAGAACTCTCCAAACTGTCTTCTAGACTCCCTCTAGCAGCACGAATCTTTCAGTTGGGCTGTCATTCTTTCCTTTGTGGGAAAAGTAATCAAACCTCTCAGGACCATAGCTCATAGGTGAGGAGGCAAGGCAGTATTTAGTAGGGATTAGAAATGTACTGGATTGGTGCAGCCCAGCTGCTGGTAAATGAGATTATCTCATCGGTAATGCCTCTTCGAGTGCTTGGCAAGGTGTAATTGGATTTGTTAAGAGAGTACGAGCAATTGGATGGAAATAAACGCTTCTCATACTGTAAGCATGCATACCGGTCTGTGCTTCCCAGGCTGACAGGAATAACATTGTCTGAATTAGACTCTACTGTAAATTTGCTACATCAATGTTCTGTCTTCAAGACTTTTCCTCAAATATAATCCCAGTTATATTTTCAAATAAACTCTGTGAAACAGAAAAGTGGGATGGGATTCTGTTCTCTTCTTAATTAATTATTTAAAAAAAAAGATCCTGCCAACCTAGAAAACACCTACTAAAACTGGCAAAAATGTGTACTATCTGAAATCCATGGATCAGATCAGAAAGAGCAGTTATTTATTCACACCCGGCTTACAACAGATAATCATTCTCATTAATAAAGGCATGCAGCCTGCTCTAGGCTTGGTGAACTCCAGTTAATCTTCAGAATATGAAGCACAAAAAAGTAAGAAAAACATAAGCAACTGGAATAAAACCCGTCAGAACCCTGTCTTACAATGTTCATTATTACTGCTTGTGTTACAAGGCATTATCACATCTTTATCTGCTTCTCTTGTTTCTAAAAGTGGATAAGAAGCAGAAAAGGCCTCAAAGTAAAATATTTCAGCAGATGATAGATTAAGGAAAAAGCAGTTCTGAATCTAAAATTGTTTTCACTTCATTTACTACTTCAGGAGACTAAATGGCCAAAATATTTCCTGGTTTTTTCTTGTCATTTTCTCCTCAAGATCCCAGAAAAACGTTTTATGCTTTGTTGAAAGGTCATGAAATTTGAGTGTATTAAGAAATAAAATTTTAAAAATTAAAATGGAGACTTCCTTTGGTGTTGCAAAAATTATATATTTCCTGTACAGTGAGGTATTTTCCTATAACTGAATTATGCAAAATGTTACTGCAATTATGCATCTATGTTATCACAGTTGATTCAAAACCGTCAGTATTGACTGATACACCAGAGGATTGTGTTGCCATTCAGAGGGGACTCATCAGGCTGGAGAAACAGGCAGAGGGGAATCACATGAAGTTCAGTTCAACAGGGGGAAGGAAATGCAAAGTCCTGTCCCCGGGGAGCAGTAACTCCAGGCAGCAGCATATGCTGGAGGCTGACCAGCTGGGAAGCAGCTTGGCAGGGAACGACCATGGGGTCCTGGTGGACAACCAGGTGACCACAGGCCAGCAATGCACTCTTGTGGCACGGAAGGCTGGTGGCTGCCTGGACTGCTTTAGGAAGAATGTTGCCAGCAGGTTGAGGGAGGTGATCTATCCCTTCTCTTTCGCACTGGGGAGACATGTCATAGAATTATAGAACAATCTTGGCTGGAAGGGACCTCTAAAGTCCATCTAGTCCAACCCCCCTGCCATGAGCAGGGCCATCAGCAACTAGATCAAGTTGCCCAGCGCC